>JBAJNP010007367.1:0-22784 GCA_036877545.1 Yasuhikotakia modesta | reverse complement strand
AAAAATATTTAAGCACATTACACTAAACAATCTAAATGTGAATGTTTTCTTGTTGAATTATTTATTATTTAGAATTATGTTTTTTGCACTTTAAATGGCAAAAACGTTTACTGTTATTGTTTCAACCTTAATGTAGGTTATGGTCAGTGTTTTACTGATGTAAATTGTTTACACTGTAAAGGTAAACAGGGGTAAATGGGTGTCCAATACGTTGCTCACAATCTATCGGTCGATCACAATCTACCGGTCGATCGCATGGCATTAACAAAGTAGACATCAGCCCATTATCTGTCCTCACTAGGCATGTGACAGTAATCTGTAATGCGATAAATTAAAACGTAACGATCTGATGTAAACAATCCACACGTGGATATTCACTCATGTATGCTGAGCAAGAGACGTGTATGAAACTCCAATGTATCAGATCAATTATGCCATTAATTTATTTACATTTAAATGTTTGAGGTACTTTGTTATTTAAAATAAAGTTGTTTCTATTAGGAAAACATAATTGGTATATTTTTTAACGTTTCTATTCCATTCAAATGAATACTGTGATAAAACGTTAAATAATCGCAGCATGAAAATGTGATACCGTCACATCCCTAATTTGTGCATATAAAGCATTCTCAATATATCCATAAATAAATATATGTTTTGTATTTGTAGTTAAGAGGTTTTAAATAAACAGTAGCATACTTTGATTATGCTTGGTGCTGTTAAAACCACCACATTAAACCTGTAGCTCTTTTACGAAATAGTAGTAAATCGCAAATCACAATTTTGATTAGTGATTCGTGATTAGATTTTCCAAATTGTGCAGCCCTACTGTAAACTAAGAATGCTTTAAAAAATGGAAGTGTATATTCATCAATTAACAAAATGCAGTGAATGAACAGAAGACAAATCTAAATCAGTAATTGGTGTGACCACCCTTTGCCTTCAGAACACTGCAAGTCGTGAACACACACTGCAAGTCGTGAACACACACTGCAAGTCGTGAACACACACTGCAAGTCTTGAACACACACTGCAAGTCGTGAACACACACTGCAAGTCGTGAACACACACTGCAAGTCGTGAACACACAACCGGAACAGTGGGCAGCTATCCATGCAGCGCCCGGGAGCAATCGGGGTTAGGTGCCTTGCTCAGGGGCAAGGCCTTGCTCTTGTTCCTCTTTACAGCGAAGATAACCCTTATTGACATAGATTGTCTAGGGTTGCTGCCCTGCTGCAGAATAAATTTGGGGCCAATCAAATGCCTCCCTAATAGTATTGCATAATGAATAAGTATATGCCTGTATTTCTCAGTATTGTGGGCACCATTAATCCAGACAAGATCTTCAACTCCATTTGCAGAAATGCAGCCCCAAACTTGCAAGGAACCTCCACCATGCTTCACTGTTGCCTGCAGACACTCATTATTGTACTGCTCCTCAGCCCTTCAGTGTATAAACTGCCTTCTGCTGTTTAAATTTTATAATTTGCCTTCTGCAAATTTAAAATTTTGACTCATTTTCTGCCACTTTCTGCACCCCATTTCCTATGTTTTTGTGCATATTTTAGTCGGCTGGCATTATTTCCATGTCAGAGGTATGGCTTTTTGGCTACAACTCTTCAATGAAGACCATTTCTGGTTAGACTTCGTCAGACAGTAGATGTGTGTATTTGGATCCAGCTGGTTTTTGTCAGTTTTGAGCTGATCACACTGCTGGCCATCTTCCGATTTTGAAGAAAAATAAGCTTGGTGTGTTTTTCATCTGCTGCAAAGATTCCTTGGCCACTGCATCTACGACATGGTTTTGTCATGGTGTATGGCTACTGACTGACACTGACAGTTCCTCAAAGTTTAAAGCCTCCTATATAGCGGTTTCTGTTTCAGTTAATGGCTGTTTCAACCTAAATGTGAAATTGATGATCATTAGCACCTATTTGCTATAATTCACTGATCATACACCTGTCTGTAATTCTACAAAATCCCTGACTTTGTGATAAGATAAGAATTGATGCTGTTTTCATGGCAAAGGCTAGTAACCCCAAATATTGATCTGATTTAAAATTTTCTTTGGTTTGTTACTTTACATTTTCTAAATTGATTAAAAAAACTATTATTAGTTATATTTTTGAAAGCATTCTGAGTTTACAGCATTTTTTTAAACCTGCCTGAAACTTTTCCCCAACTTTTGCTTTTACATTGCCCATGTAAATGTAAGTACATCTATTCTATGCACTATGCACTAGTACTCACCTATGGCCAAGAGTGGCTGGTAGTGGTTGATATTCTTTGTGGTGAGGGGGGGGCACATCCGGAGGGAAAATGGAGGTAAAGGCAAGCCAGACAGCAGCCCTGTCAACAGGAACTTCAGATGCACTTCCTGCTGACCTGCCAAGGGCCGTGGGGGGTCCACCCCAGAAATCAGAGTATGGCCTGAAACAAGAAAAATGTTCTAACACCAGACTCAATAAAACAAAAACTGCAGAGAAGCTTGTAAGGTTACAGAGAAGGCAGCTGATGGATGAGTGTAAACCTTTTTTAAATTAAAGGGTTTTGTGTACTCCAGTTAGACACTGCAGAAACTAAGAAATTAAGTCATTTATAACATACTGTAGATACACTAAAAATGTAAATTTCAGAAAATGTAAAAGTCATTTTTAGTAGTAAATTCCATTCAGTTTTTGTGATGACAAAAACAGACCACCAGCAGCTGCCAAGACCTGTCAGATCCACTGTTGCTTAAGATAAATTGTCATTTTGGATGCAGTGACATTTAATTTTAATACTCCACTTTAGACATTCTGCTATCCATCATTAACTCTCATTAATTTGCAACTACATGTCAGCTAACTAGAGTACACTATAATTAAAGTTGATTCTAACAGACTGTTATATTAGTGTTAGATTTAGGCTCAGCAGACAAACGTTAGCAAAGTTACTTAAAGTCAGCAGGTGTGTTGGCTGACTATCAGTGTTAGCAGATCTAATGACAGGTAGTTGACAAGTAGTTACTTAGTAACTTATAGTATGTAAAATAAGTGAGCTACTAAATAAAGGATTAACCCACTGACCAACACATCAAAGCCCACACACATTGCACATTATACTTTTTTTATTTTTTTTAGAAATTATGACTTCATATCGTTTGTTTTTTTCCTGGCCAATAGTGAAAATTTGGCCAATAGTGTTTGCCCATTAAATGTAAAGCTGCTTTGAAATTGATGTGCATGAGAAAAGTGCTTTTATATTAAAAACAAAAGGAACTGAACTGGACAAGAGCAAGTACTCTTCAAAGCAGTTTCATGTTTAGTAAATGTTATATTGTATCTAATAGAAAGAATGAGATCAGAAGTCAATAAAAGCCTCCAGCAGACAAAAACAGACATTGGGAAACGCCTCAGAAAGAGTCTGAAAATGCCTCCTCCTCAAGTGAAGGAAGAAAAAAACAAATTTCAGTAGACTATTTAAACACAGTATTTTTAGAAGCCAGAGGGCAGAGACTAATATCTGTGCTTGTATTTGTGTAAAGGTTGTGATATTACCGATCATTGTGTTAAGTGAAAGATCCCGGATGCATTTTTGGTTATGATGTAAAGGTGTTCCACAAAAGTTCACAGGAGAATACAATGGAGGCAAGCCAGAACTAAGAGAGATAAAACATGATTAGATAAATTCTGTATCCATTTCTGCCATCAATCTAGTCTAAAGCACCAGTCAAGAAGATAGAAAACAAAGCATTTTTATCAAGGAAAAAGATTTGGGAAAATACACCTCTCAGAAATGTATAAATAAAGATAATTTAAGATAGTTAACTGCTACTTGGAGAACTGGAATACACAAAGTGTAATGAATGTTTTGGGAAATTCTAAACTTGAGAAAAGTGTAGTATGTGTGTACTGTGTGTATAGATATGTGTACTGATCTATCTTACAATATTGCACTTCGGTCTAAAAATGATTTTAAAATTGGAACATTAGAATTAGATTTTTCTGAAGTTCTTGCCACAGTCACCTGAGTGTACAAATACATAATATGAACACTCAATAAGGAAATACGGAATTAAAACACTTCAGTATAACGTTTTTATTCGATATGCATAGGTAAAAGTCTAACACAGATATTAAACTGAACTGAATTCTGATATCTGTAGCTCTGCATGTTTAAGAACTGTACCTCATGTTGGATGAAGATTTACTGGCATAGGCTTTGAGTTCCCACAGCATGACCCTGCCATCACTGACCACCAGGGCAGCACGGTTTTCATTAATGGGACAAATCACCACTCGATAAGGCCGCACTGTCTTAGTGACACGGATTGCATCACATTGGGAGCGAAGGTCATATACCAACTCCTGCACGCTCTGTTCTGGATCAGTCACTAGAAAAATCCAAACCACATTCCCCATCCTTAAATTAGATATAATTCACCACAGTACGGACTACTAGCAAATTAAACAGCCTCTAAACAGATTCCACTCCAAGATAAAGCTAATCTCCTAAAATGCTTAATTATTATAGAAACATATTAGTCTGCTATATTTATGTATCACCCAAATTACATTAATTCAATTAAAAAAGGATAAGTAGGACATGTAACTGTAATATACATTTAGGAAGACAATTGGTTAAATGATGAGTATTAAAGTATCAATTAAGGTATCAACCAACCATTTTGGGTATCACCTATAACATGGATAGGCAACTTTGATAATGACGAGGGCCAGTAATATTTGTCTTTTAAACCAAGGGGTCAGATTACTAATTTACACTCACATATTTTGCATAATCTAGCTCAAAATTTTATTACGGGAAATTTTTATTGAAGGAAGTCAGTGCTCAGTGTACAATTGTTTTAATTGTGTGCGTGTGTGTGCGTGTGTGTTTTAAAAATTGTAATTATGCAAATTTAAATGGTCAACTTCATCCACATGCAAATACAAATGTAAATCTAAATTGCACTAAATGTACAAAAACCAAGAAAGTGCTTAACAAAAACATGTTATTACCAAAATCCACATATTACTATTAAACACATCCCTGACTGAAAGAAGAATAATCATTCAGTGATAAAAAAAATGGTAATGAAAACATTGATCAACATTTATCGAAAAATATTCATTCTGACTGTGCTGAACCCTGAGTGCTTCATGTACAGGGTTACTGCAACACTTCAAACTACTTCTTAGTTGGGATCTTTAACTTTCTCATTATTTTTTCTTACAAAATGATAAAGCAGCAGATTGGATAAATCATGTTCAAATCCACTGTAAAACCAAATAAAAATCAGCATAAGCCAAATGCAATTTGAATTCTATTTTAATGACACAAGTTTAACCACCTCCTAAAATGCAAGTTACTAGTGGTGCCAGTAAATAACAAATCTGAAGTATCAAAGAATGTTGTTTTAAAGTAAAACAAAAAAATGTTTAATTGGCTAGATTATCCAAAAATTACTTCAGCAATTTAACATGGAAAAAAAAACTGTCATGCCATTGGTCATACAGCCCTGGATGATCAATACAATGAAAATGTGCTGTTAATTTACTTACTCTTGACCAGTTTCGACTTTACTTTTACTGTTCTACTGAAGGCAAAATTACAAAACCTCAGTTGGCCTGAGAGTGAGTAAACTGCAGTTTTTAATTTTAGGATGAACTATCATTTAAAATGACTGTCTTGCCTGTTTCATCGGGAGACAATGTTGTGGAGCGACACACACGCAGTGTGACACAGCCGTTCTCGTGGAGGCAGTAAAGAGCATCTCTCTGGGCACAGGGAACAACCTAAATCAAACAAGAAAAGAAAGTCTGCTATGTTTAACTTAGTAATAATGCTAAAAGGTGTCCTTTAAACTTTTACAACTTGAGTCAGTGCTGGGGTGTTGTCAGGGAGTTGGCAAGGCAAAAAGCCCACATGTGGATCTATTTACTTACATGTCTCTACAATGTTATAATGCTGAGACATGGCTTTTTGGGATTTTATCACATGTTGCAAATAACAAGGTAAAACAAATACATGTGTGAATCAAATGCGGACCTATGAGATCACAAAGAAACTGCCCAATGTTACGTCAAAGGGATTTTTTTCAATGGAAGTTTAAGGAACTCTTACGGCACCACTACTGCTCTACACACACCTGTATAAAAGGAACACCCGAGCGCTCAATGGCCACCACACCCACTGTCTGACTGAGCTCCAGGTCCAAGATGAGGATCTCTCTAGGGTACAGCAGCAACATGTGACTCCTCTTAGATGGCACATATGAGAGTTGGAGACAATCATTTAGAGTCACAGCCTCAGCCCTGCTAACACAAACACAGGCACACATAAATCGACACACAGACAAACATTTACAAATTTTATTTTTTAAATGACAATGTATAGCAAGTGACTGCTGAAACGTTTTATATAAGTTAGCCTGCTCTAATTTACATTTGTAATTTATTAATATCTCTAATGCTTTGTAGTAATGTCGGTGCAGAGGAGAATTTACTTGTCATGTTAATACAATTTTCCTGAAAATAAGATTCACTTATTTAAATGAAAAATCTAAACCCTATTTATCTTTGCTTCTACGCTACACCCCAGCATAGAAGTAGAGTGTTTCCACTGCAACACTATAGCGTTGCAGTCACAACGTTGATGATTTTTCATCAAGACTACAGATCATTTCTTCCACAAAAGTCTGACATAAACATTTCTTTATCACGTTATAAGATAAGAGCTTGTGCACTCTAACGGTTAAATAAACATATTTTAAATAAACATAATTAACACATTGTGTCAAAATAAAAAAAAATTCTAGTCCAATAAAACTATTCCAGCCAAGCTTCAAAAGACATCATTCCTGATGTCAGAAAGGAATAGGAAAGGACATCAGGGAATAATACAATAATTATAAACAAAATATAATGACACCTTTAAATTTAAATCTCACATCAAACAGTCAGTGAGAGACACAATTAATAGAAAATAAAAACTCCCACTGACATTAATGCAAAACATACAAAGAGAGAGAGACTAAGATCAGACAGACTGGCTGGCTGGCAGACAGACAGACAGAATAAAGGCTGACTGTCACAGATGAACAGAATGAAAATGAGAAATATTAATTTTTAATATTTTTTTGTTGTTAATTGTTTTTTTGTTTGTTATATGTTTGTGCTGATGTTTATCCTCTGAAGATGTCATCTCTGAAGTGTCACTGAAAAAGTCTCCATTAACATATTATTAATTTCAATACTAATTTAATTTACATACTAATACATTTTTAAAATCAGAAGTTATGTAGGACTGACTGAGACAATCAGAAAAATACAAACTCTGAACAGGTGATATGTCTAAAATCTCCAACATGCTCACGACAGGCTGAAAACTAGATTACTAGTTTAACTAAATATTAACTGAATATACCATAGACACAAAGCAAGTATAAAGACATTTTTACTTACTTTTTATCTATTCTGTTGAGTGTTTATTACAGTACCATGGTGTTTTAGGTGTACTAGACTGAACTTACGTGGGTTTCTCATTTGTGATGAGCACTTTGACTTTATTGAGAGCTTTCTTGGCACCGGTGGGTTGGGCAGCAGCAGGTTTGCTGTGAGCGGGGCTTGAATGAGGACTGGCAATGTAAACCTTCTTACCTCCACTGCCTGGAGGTTTTGAATGGGAGAAATCCGTGATAAACACTATACCTTCACTGGTCAGCACTAGATGAAGATGATAGGGAACAAGCAATAGTTTAGAAATAGTCAGCAAGAAGTCTTTTTAATTTGAATTTAACACTTCTATATTGTAAAAGACCAACTGAGAGCATTAATACTGTATTTAGACAGACTCCAATACAACCAGCATTGAGAAGCATTGATTTAATTTGAATAAATTAACTTTCTCAAAACATGAAAAATGTATATTCTGTTTGACGACCATTTTATTAAAAGGTGGTTTTAAATGATTTTATTAAAACAGACATAATTCCTACTAAAAAATATAATACAATTAAACACGTACAAGCCAGATTGGAGGGGTCAAAGGGATCGAAAGAGAATGACAGAATATTCTCAGCATAGCTCTTCTTCCAAAGCTTAGTGCCTGTGTCACTGTTCCACAGAACAATGTAGTTGGGAGGATGGACAGCAAGCAGAAGATCTCGGGAGGCATCTTGAGCCCACAGCCAGTCCATATCTGAAACAACGATCACGTCAAGATTATTCACTTATTCAAAAAAAAAAATAAAATAATGAATAATAAGGTAACTATTCCAAAATTTTAATTGTGCCAAAAAAATAATTTATATTTTTGTATTTTAGGGTTGTTTTAATGCCAACGCTCTGCACACACTGGCACAGAGAAGGTTTAGTTTATGATTTGTTTGTAAAATCAGGATAAATTCTAACCCTGAATGGGCTTTGAATGCTCCTGGATCTCACAGTGTGCCATACCGCTCACCACGTCCCACACAATGATCTTCCCTGCGGCATCAGCAGATGCCAGACGTAGAGAGTAGGGTGAGCTAAGACTGTGGTGGTAGTTTTCTCTGGCCCATTTTACCTAGTGGAGAAGACCGGACACAACAACACATTTTCTGAACAATTGTGTGTGAAATTTATTTATTGGGCGGTTCTCACGCCACTTCGTAATATTTGTAATGTTGAAAAATGTTGTGAAATTCAATACAATTCAACATTATACATGTGACGTCAATACAATTACAACATGAATATTAATCTTTTGTGCTAAAAAACCTGTGTGGGGACATACTGGGGGGCATAAATAGTAGTATTGTCATGCTGTGTAACAATCAAATAGGGTTGAAACAATTAATGGATAACGTCGATAATAATCGATAATGAAAAAGTTGTAATGTGCAAACCCTGCAAAGCGGCGCTCCTGTGGCGCGACAGTGACTTTCGTGCACCATGGAAGACAGCAATTCTGCTCTGATGACGGCAAAACATCAGAGCAGAAAGTTTAATTCAGATTTGGTTTTATCTGCTGTTTCTGTATGTTTACAGTTTAATGCTGCTCTTGTGTCCTTACAGTGTGGGTAGTTAATATAGCAGAAGTGATCTAGTTATTATAATGTATTGGTAACTGTTGAAATTAACATGAACAAATATTAATACAGGCTGTAGAGGAAGTTCATTGTCATTTCATGTACATTCAACTGATGTAATTAACCTTATTTTAAGGTGTGACCAAAAAAAGCTAATAATATGAAATGTATATAATAAGTAGTTTAATCAGAATTAGAAATCCTGGAGGGGTCTACAATTTAAAAGGTGCATTTCCACTGTCAGAGACAGAATATAAAAATAAAAAACCAGAAATCACATTGTAATATTTTTTAAATAATTTATTTGTGAATTACTGTGTCAAATAAGTATTTGATCACTTGCTTATCAGCCAGATTTCTGACCCTCAAAGACTTATTTTGCTTTTAAATAGTCCAGCTCATGATTCTAAATTAGTAGCACCTGTTTGAGGTCATTAGCTGTCATTAAGACACCTGTGCACCCCACAATCAGCCAAGTAAAAACATGGGCAAAACCAAAAAGCTGAAAATTGTAGACCTTCACAAAGCTGGAAGAGGCTAATGATGACTGTCAATGTCCCTCGGACTGGGGCCAACAGAAGATCTCTCCTTTTGGGGTATCAATGATGCTAAGAATGGTAAAGAATCAGTCCAGAACTACGCGGGAGGAGCTGGTTAATGCCGTGAAGAGAGCTAAGACCATCGTTTCCAAGGCTACTATCAGTAAAACACTAAGATGTCTTGTTTTAAAATCTTGCACTACACGTAAGGTTTCCCTGCTTAAGTCAGCCCATGTCCAGTTTGCCAGGGATCATCTGGATGACCCAGAGGAGTCATGGGAGAAAGTCCTGTGGTCAGATGAGACCAAAGTAGAACATTTTGGTCTTAACTCCATTCGCCGTGTTTGGAGGAAGAAGAATGATGAGTATCATCCCAATAATACCATACCTACAGTGAAGCATGGGGCTGGAAGCATCATGCCCTGGGGGTGTTTTTCTGCCCAGGGGACAGGACGACTGCAATTTATTAGGGAGAGGATGAACGGGGCCATGTATTGTGGCATATTGGGCAAAAACCTCCTTCCCTCAGTCACAGCATTAAAGATGCGTCGTGGTTGGGTCTTCCAACATGACAATGACCCAAAGCACACAGCCAGAAAAACCAAGGAGTGGCTCCGTAAGAAACATATCAAGGTTCTGGAGTGGCCTAGCCATTCCCCAGACATAAATCCAATACAAAATGTTTGGAGGGAGCTAAAACTTTGTTTTGCTAAGCAACAGCCCCAAAACCTGACAGATCCAGAGAAGATCTGTATGGAGGAGTGGGCCAAAATCCTTCCTGCAGTGTGTGCAAACCTGGTGAAGAACTACAGGAACCGTTTGACCTCTGTAATTGTTAACAAAGTTTGTTAAAAATTGTTAAAAATCGTTTATCCTGAACTCCTCCCTTGCACCTACTACTCCCTGAAGCTGTCCCCAGTGGAACGGAATTATGATTTCAGAAACAGAGAGCTCCTGGCCATCAGGCCATGGAGGAATGGAGACACTGGCTGAGGGAGGTCTTCCTAAACACGTACAAGCCATGGCTTGTATCACGTACAAGCAATGGCTCAATCCCCAACAAGCTTGCTGGGCCTCTACTTCACCCAGTTCCTATTATCCATCACTTACCACCCTGGGGATAAGAATATTAAGGCTGAAACCCTCTCCTGCCTCCATGCTGTGGATAAACCCTCTGCACCAGAAGCCATACTCCCTCCAGCCATTCTGGTAAGCCCTATTTGATGGGTGGTTGATGAGCAGATCCGTCTCACCTCCCTCACTAAAACTGCTCATTTGGGATGCCCAGATGGGAAGACCTATGTTCCCAAAGCACTCTAGGTCACCCTACTGGTCTTCCTTCATGCTTCCCCGGGCTTTGGACATCCAGGCAGCCAACGTACTCTCTCGCTCTTCCAAGCATGGTACTGGTGGCTACTGATGGCCCACAATGAGAACATGATAAGCAGATGTCCAGACAGAAGAAAACTAGGATGCTGTTCTCTCTGTGCCCTGCGGGGGACAAAAACTGTAATTGACCACCATCCTGATTGTGTTTGGTCAGTGCCCCTTTATCAGTCCAGTCAGGATTGCTCGATTGTTCAACTTCTCATTTTAGCTGCTGCTGTTATATCAATTCAAGTACTGAACGGGGGTTAGGTGCCTTGCTCAAGGGCACTTCAGTTGCGCTGGAATCGAACCAGCAACCTACTGATTACAAGCCCGACTCCTTAACCAGTAGACAACAACTGTATTATAAACCGAAATGCTCCACATTATAGACTGGCCAGAACCATAACTCCAGATACCAAAGACAGATTTATTAATAATCTGCCAGATGTTTTCAACCTTTGTAATATACCCGTAAGTGCTAACGATCTAGACACTATAACAACCGAATTTAACTCCATCCTCATTAATACATTAGATGCTGTTGCTTCAATTAGATCTAAAAAAAACTAGGGATAAAACCAAAGCTCTGTGGTATAACAACAATACTGTCAATCTAAAGAAAGAAACATGGAACTTTGAGTGTAAACGGAGGAAAACTAATCTGGAAATTTTTAGACAAGCCTGGAAAGACAGTATGTCCCGCTACAAAAAAAGCTCTAAAAACAGCAAGGGCTGCATATATCAGTGATCAAATAGAAAAGCACAAAAATAATCCTAGGTTTCTTTTTACTACAGTTGCCAAACTAACAAATAAACAAAACCCATCAGATGATAATGTGCCATTGAATTTTAGCAGCCACGACTTTATGAACTTTTTATAGAAAAGATTGAAATCATCCGTGCTACAATTCCCAATATGCATCCTTCAGCCTCCACAGAAAACCCACTTGCATTAGCCAATACTCCTCAGGAGAAACTACAACGTTTTCTACCTATAAGCCAAGACGATCTCATAAAATTAATCACCACCTCTAAACCTACAGCATGCTTATTAGATCCTATACCAACAAAACAACTATTAGAACTGCTACCAGCAGCAACTGAGACTCTTTATTAATATTATTAATTACTTAAAACATTATGTAAACTATACCAAGATGTACAGGTAACATTTAAACTAGTGGGTCCATTGCCAAGTGTGCAATGTCTTGGGTATATGTCTTCAACTGAATTTACATTTATTCATTTGGCAGACGCTTTAACCCAAAGTGACTTACAGTGAATTCAAAGTATACATTTTTATCAGTTCTTGTGTTCCTTAGGGTTGAACCCACAACCACTGCTAATGCAATGTTTTACCAGTTGAGCTACAGGAACAATTTGATGATAATAATTTAATGATTAATGAAAAAGAATGTAGTGATTATTTTTGGCACACCAGAGAGGATGACATCCCTTCAAATGCAGCTGATGTTATATTGTTTAAAGTATTAAACAAGTAGTGAACAAGACTGAATGTTATTGGTTTTCCAGGACAAAGGAGGAAATAACTGACAATAGAAATACCACCAGGTGGTCTTACAGCATAAATGGAACTGCACCAGCATGGTTCAAATCATAATTATCTTACTGATTCCAGTTTGTTGCTATGTATGAAATGCTGTCATACTTTGCCTTAACTCTTACCCTGTACATTCTACATTTGGTGACAATAACATTTTTTAATAAGTTTATAATTATGATGAGTGGTGTCTTTAAATTCCTTGGGGCATGCTGAGCCAAACAAAACCACAGTCATAACACCACCAACTGGCAGGAGAGAGTATGAGAATCAGAATCACATTTATTTTGCTAAGTACTGTATGTATACATGTACAAGGAATTTGCCTTGGTATAAGGGTGCATGACAAACACAGCAGCAAAACAACAATAAACAAATTATAGAACAAAAAACACTAAACAATAAAATATTGGTTGTGCATATAAGTTCCGCAATGAGGGGCCAGTGCAAATGCTTACAGTCTGGGATGTGAGACTATAGCAGCCTGAGTTGCGTGTGTTAATGTAATATGTGAAATAACACTTTTTTTTATTATTTTTATAACATCAAGTGTAATGTCTGTGTGTGGGACCTGGAGGGCCCTGAGTGTTGTTGACAAGGAGTCGCAGTCGCTGAAGGACATAAACTGTTTTTGTGGCATGAGATCCTGGTCCTGATGAACCGCAGTCATCTGCCAGAAGAGAATGCTTCAAAAAGTTTGTGTTCAGGGTGAGAAGTGTTGGCCACAATCTTACCTGCCTGCTTCAGGGTCCTGATAGTTTTCAGGTCTTAAAGAGATGGAAGGGTGCATCCAATTATCTTCTCAGCAGAGCAGATGACACGTTGCAGTCGGCTATTGTCTTTGGCAGTGGTAGTAGTATACCAGATAGTGATGGAGGTAGTGAGAATGGACTCAATGATGGATGTGTAGAAATGAACCATCTTTTTTTTGGCAGGTTAAACTTTTTAAACTGCCTCAGGAAGTACATCCTCTGCTGTGCTTTTTTTAATTTGAAAGCAGATGTTAAGCTCCCGTTTGAGGTCCTGGGTGATCCACAGTCCACAATTTCTATTTAGGAGTTAATGGGGGCAGGTGGGGATGGGTTCTTCCTGAAGTCAACCACCATCTCTTCTGTTTTCACTTGAGAGGAGCCACTAATGATGAATTGGGGTCAGAGACATGATTTCCCATTCTCACATGCTGCTTCCTGTCAGAAATTCTGTGATCTGTCTACAAGTAGAATCAGGTAGAATACAGCTGAGAAAGCTTGTCGTGGAGCAGAGCCGGTATGATTATATTAAACACAGGGCGATATAAGCTGGGACAACACAAGGTGCTCAAAGGACTTCATAACTACAGACAGATCTGTAGTCAATTAGACCTGTGGTCCTGGGTTTTTTGGGGTTGGGGATGGTGGCATTAAAGATATCTGTAAACACTGGAGAAAACTAGTCAGCACAGTGCTTCAGGGTAGTTGGAGAAGCAGAGTCTGCTCTGGGGGGGGCACTGAGGTGTGGAGCTGTGAATAGGCCTCAGCTTCTGCTGTGGTAAAGATGAGCTGATGCTCAGGTTGAAGGGTGGTATCATGGGGGATGTTGTCAGGACTAACTCATTGTCATTTGGCAGTCATTTGTAAACTGTTTATTAATATATCTTGCATATACTGTTTCCAATAAAGTCATATATTATATATTAAACATGTTTTGAGCATTATGTGTAAAGCTGCTTTAAAACAATTTAACATTGTAAAAAGCACTATATCAGTAAAATTTAATTTAACATATGCTGTACAATCAAGCGCTCTAGGAAACTAAATGCGTTTTGTGTATTTTGTGTCTTTGCAAAGTTGCTTGATTTGTTGTTGTTGTTGTTTTCGTAACCTATTGAATTATAGAAAAAATTTGTTTATGTGAAGGTGTTACTTATAGCGTGTGGTCCTGAGGCCACAATGGGGTCAGGAGCCATCTGGATTGTAACAGCTTCAGATATGACTTGGGGAAAAAATGGGGAGAGGTAACCAAGTCCCCACCAGGGGGCCAAGGGTCCCAGTAAACCATGTCATCCCCAAAGATCTTATCAGCTTCCTTCAGCCTGTTGCCGGTTGTAAAACTAGCAACAGGACAGAAACCCGTGTTTTCTTAAGGCTCTTTTGGACCACAAAGTGGTGCTAGGGTAGACTCAGTGTCTCCATAGCATAGCCCCTTTTGGATGATCCTAAATAGGGATCGTTCACATGTCGCCCATTCATCAGGCAAATAAGGGGTCGGGTTGAAACAAAGGAATCGCTCCTCGATTTAGTTCCTCCCGTGTGAGTGTGTGTGCATGCTTTAACATTCACAGTCACTGTTATAGCATAGAGTTTGCTGTAAAACTTTTATTGCCGCCCTGTCAGAACGAAGAAAACGAAATTGTTTATTTGTTTGGGCAATAGCACCACCTTTGGGTAAGCTCAGTCTCGTCTATCCTCTGCTTTCAATCTTGTTACCTATTAATTATTATTATTTTTCAAATAATAATTAATATGTCACTGCTTTAGCAGTTCACTTTCACTAAACTTTACTCTCTCTTATTTGCTCCTTACCACTTCCCACCTTCTACTGTTTTAAGGATTGTATTTAGTTTAATTTGAATTACAATTAAAGCAGTTAATCGAGTTTAAATTTTTAATTGAATTAATCTTTAGAACTTAAGATCATCCCATAGGCCCCGTGTTCCTCCGTAACTAACAATTGGTTGATGAAGCAAAGTTCTTCCCATGGTGAGTTGCCACTGACTTGTCTTGCTGAACTGACTCGAGATCTCGGTCAGGGTGACTGTGGTAGCTCCTCCCTTGCACCTCAGGCCTAGCGCTACTGTGCCAGTTTGGGGGGTTGATTCTTTTGAGTGCTGCCCAGCCGGCCAACAGGTCTGGAACACTCAGCTCATGAGCTAGAAACCAGCTAGCTCATGACCTCATCAGCCAGTCAAAGCGGCGCGAAAGGAACAGCGCCCACATGGACTAAGATGCAGCAGCATAGCAGGAGAAAGGACGACTTCAAGACGTCTTGTCATCACAGATGACAAGGTCCGCACAGACCCAGAGCACAAAGAAGAACATGAGAATGCCAGAGAGGAGCCCTTTTCCTTTGTCCCAATCAGTGGAGCTGCACTCCCCCACTAAAGGTTACCAGCAGGAAAGGGTGGTGAGAGCCCACTGTTAAGAACTGTACCAGCCAGCGTCCAAGCACCCCTCACACCTACGAAGGGGGACACGAGGACACCTGCTGACACACACCCTGTGACATCCAAGGACCTTGACAAGCTGGCTTGAAACACCTTGAAACACCAAGTTTACCACAACTTGGTAAAGAGGTCATGGAGCCAACCTTTGTCATCAGACAGCCAACAGAATGGCGCTCCATGGGAACCGGGCCAACAACCCACATTGAACCGTTCCTGCATCTGCCAAAGTTCTGTTACCCAGCTCATCATGAATGGTAATCCCACAGACCAACGACCTTCACATTCAGGCAGCAACTCAACAACCACCAGCCAGGACCATCTGGTACCAAAAGTGCTGTGTTAATTTTCTGCTTACCAACAGAGGCACAGAAAACAAGGATGCAGGCTTAATGTGCGGTTTTACACCCAGAGTGACTTTCAACTACAACAGGTGATTCCCATTACATACACCCAGTGTACGTTTCACAAATGGACATATATCCTCTTTTCACGTGAAGAGATCTGCTAGACCCCTTTGAGCCCTAATAGACTTTAAACAGCTGACCATTTGGGCTCAAGTGCGGGAACCTCTACTTTTTAGCCGTCTGACCTGACCAAAGCACACTGCCAGGTTATCGAGGTCAAGGATGACCCCCCATCCACGAAAACTCTGTCCCAGACCAAGGCTCAAGGTTACTCCTTTGCACTCTACAACCCACCAGAGACCCAGAGCCTACTGCCCTCAGGTTATGCCAGGCATTCTGTTTTAACGACATAGCAGTAACAAACACCATACTGGGTCCTTGAGCAGATAACTCAGTCATCAGTCTCACATTGTTTAACACCCTCACCAAGAACAAACCAGACATTCCCTTTGCTGTCAAGTGCATGTGGTTCTCGTCGGACTCTCCCAGTGGAATGACTTCCTGGTTCTCCATGACCCACAGCATGATGTCCTCACTGGAGCAGACAGCCAGGTTTGACTCCAGGCACACATGGGCACTATTAACGAGGTGGTATGGGCCCCATGGACCTCAAAACCCTGCCCGGGCATCAGGACCATGGGCAATCTCATCTATACAGAAGACGTCCTCATGAAGAGCCATCACCATGGAACATGATATGATTGTCATCTGAAAAGGTCAAAAGCCATTCAGCACAACCAGGCCAAGACAAAGACCTTAACAATGAACTGATGCCCTCGCCAATGTGGGTGTATTACATAGCGGACATTACAACCTGTGGTCACCATCAGAGAACCAAACCAGCCCTGCTGTAGCCGTGCTAACACGCAGTCGCCGAGCATCGGCTGCTACTGCACCTGCCACACAGCCACTTGTGCTGGCTCCACAGATTTCCATCAATGACGTAGCTGCATCACAAGCCTCTGACACCACCATAAAAACCATATTTAACCACCTCTCGGACCCCTCCACCTACCCTATCATGTAATCTGACCTTTCTGATGCTCCAGCTCTTAGACGGCCCAACAGCTTCAAGCACCTGCTACGTGTTCAACACAACATTCTCTGTTATGCCCCTGATGACTTGACTATGCCAAGGTTTGTGGCTTCTTAGTGCCAAAGGGGGGTCCTGCAGATGTATGCCCACAATGCAGCATGTGCCGGACACCATGATGCAAGAGCCACATACGAACCACTAAAACAGATGGCATACTGGCTCTGGATGCAGCAGGATACGCCAGAGAGTGTCTGGTTTGTTGCCAATTGCAACTGGCAAACCCAAGTCACAGAGCCCCACTGCCACATAGAGAAACCAACTTTCCATGGTCAGACCTACAGATAGATGGGGTTAAACCACTACCCGGGTCCACAAGGGGACCAAATACTTCTTTACTGTCATCCGCCAATGCACAAAAGTGGGTAAAGTGCCTCCCAACAACACTGCCCAGACCACAGCATACTTCCTCATGAACCACACCTGCGTCAAGTTTGGACTGCCACTGAGAACCAACTCAGATCAGGGCACCCACTTCACGGCTGAGATCACCCAGAACATGTGAAAACCTTTGGGCAGACATGCCCAACTCCACATAAGTCATCACCCAATCTCTTCTAGCCGAGTGGAGCGAACCAAACAAACAATGACCAGTATGCTGAGAAGGTATGCGTTGGCAAACCAAAAGGACTGGGTGTGCTTATGGCCATCAGAACGACCCTCATCAGAAGGAATCTACTAATCATGTCTTCCCCTTTGAAGTAATGACTGGGCGGCAGATGACGCTGCCGTTACATCTGTTGTACCAACCAGGGGACTCTGTCACTGTCTGTCACCGTCTACACCACACATTATTACCTTGATGAACTTGACCAGCATTTAGGAACGACCTCTGCCCTTTATCAGCAAAAGCTCCAGAAATGCGCTGAGGGCCAGAAGGCACACTACGGCTGTAAGTCATTACAAGAGGAACTGGATGTAGGTGACAATTTCTGGTAGTACAGCTTCACCCAGCCATTTCAGACAGCTCCACATCATCTCATGGGCACTTCTATCACATCATCTCAAGGGCATCCACATCAAGGGCACTTTTATCATACTAACTGAAGGCAGTCACAACCACTGCCTGAGCAAACCCTTTCTCCGGGACCACACCAACAGCAGCTATGGGTTAAAACCATTGGTAAACAATACCTGTTGTCCCGCTACAACTAAGCTTCGTGCCCAGGTCACCTATACGCCAACTGAGATCGTGAGAGACTGGTGGCTGATCAACACCCCAGCCCGTGTGGTCACTCTGACCTGTGACCAACATGATACTGCCACCTGCATCAGTCTGCCCAACCAAACAATGTGGAGGCAAGTCCAAAAGACACAATCCTCCACAGTGATGACCTGGCAAATTATCAGTGCCACAGTGAGGAATACTACACCGAACTGGAGATGCCAACCTTCATCAGGGACCACCACTTCACCCTGAATCCTGAACCCGAGTTGAGGACCGCAGAGGGGGAGCCCAGCTGACCGATGTCGTGCCCATCGACATGTCTCTGCAGGCACTTGCTCAGACACCAGCTTTGCCCAGCTTTCCTGTTGTCAAGTCCTGGACTGCCGCTGCCACTGTACTGTGCCTTTCCACCAGAAGAATACGCCCTTACCCTTGGCCTAGCCTTCATCCTGAACTAAAGAGTCAACAGGATGCAAGAGCCGACGAACAAGTGTACAGCTGCAAGCCCTCAAGCATTCAGGCGCAAACAGGAAAGGAAAAGCACCCAGGCTGAGCCAGAGCCCAACCTCATGGAACTCAGGATTCTTACCAACTCACTCAGAGTCTGCAACTTTCTTCGTGTAGCAACTATTTGGGACAACTTTCCAGCAATTTGCATTCCAACGACCCTCTGCGATCTTCCCTAAACACTTCGCCAACCGAACTGCCTGACGGACATCATCATCCTAAACTGACCTTTCAACTATCCATTACCCGCACATCCGTGCATCCGGAACTTCGCATCGCTACACAAAGTGCCAATGCAAGTATCCGTTTACTCACCGTTGGTGCCTTCTGTATCTTGAACACCATTGTTCAAGATATAGAACCCCTTTAAATTAAGGTGACTTCAAAAAGTCAGATGTGTCAGGTCTGTGCAGATGTGTTAAGTTGATTGCATATTGCCATTCCTCTATGTCTTTGTGTTTGTTAAATGTGTTATTCGTTTATTGTTAGTTTGTCTGTGTAGTGTAGTTAATAAATGTTTTTGTATTCACTTGCGATTGTTTCTGTGTTTAACTGCTCATAGACTAACGTCACTTAAACTTGCCGATCTTGTTACATGCTCTGAAGCAGCACTGTATATCAGTAAGAAGTTTATTTTCTAAACGCCACAGGAAATAATATTTCTTAGAGTTAAAGTATAATTAGTAATCTTTCGGTGGACGAATGTATTGATTAATTATTACGGTTAGTTCTGCTTAATCAGATAGAACATCTATACATGTACAAACTACGTAATTTGTATAACTGATTACAGTTAATAATACTTATTATTTGAGCCCTTTGAGCTAGAGCTCAAATTCCCTCTTTTCAGCGGAAGTGTTTTCTAAACCGGCTGACACGCTTCATACTTAACACCTTTGTCATGACTTCCGAATTCTGCTGAATAATTGATCAGCCATATTTTCTCATGTCTGCTTGTACTCTTTTTTTTGTATTAGGAGTGCAAGTGCTACTAAAAAGGTAAGTGCTAAAACCCTACATCTGCATAATTTGCCGTTTGTTTTGGTAAGTAAGCATCCACAGTGTGTCACACATAGGAGAACAGAAATGTAACACTTACTTTGACCACATTGGCTTTATGTCTTTCCAGGACCTGAATTGTCTGAGCAGTCTTTGGATCAACGATGAGGATACTGGAGTAACAGCCCTGAGCAATTAGACCCTGCCATCCCCTGAAAGATAAAAAGAGAGACAGACTGAGAGAGAATTGTGGTTTGCAATTGCCAGTATTTCCAATTACTATTCTGATTAAAAACCTCATTACAGTATTTGTTGTATTTAAGGGTTAGAATCTTTAGGCAACTCACATTTCCATTATGAATTAGGTGGTCTATATTGATTAATATTTTAGCAACAGTGCAGGTCTGAGTTAAGGTAGATACTTGAAAAGTATTAAAGACATGCCTGCTCTGACCTGACAGAAGAAAGAGAAAAATCAGGAATAATAACCAGCTACCAATTTTAAGACATACTCTATTTCAGCTGTTGTTCCATATAAATTACATTCCACTGTCAACCAGTGCAAGACTTTTCTTTGTTTTCTAAAACTAGTATCTTTTTATTCTGAAAATAAATCTAGCACTAAAAAGCACTAAAATCTGTTGTAAGCTAGCTGACAAATTTGATGTAAGTTTGATGTAAATTCCAAGTTTGATGTAAATTCCTAATGCATCCAGAAGATATGAGCCACTTCCGGTTTCATTTATTGCCATACACTGTTTGTCTCATCATGGCAACTAGGGCTGTCACTTTTGAGAAAAAGGCATTAGAATGTATTTGAATATCTGCAAAACCCGCGCCACTTGTCATGCCAGTGATGACAAATACCATTCCATATCAAAAACCTATGTAAAAACCTATGAATCATCAGAAGCGATTTAAAAATGTTTATTAGGTGGTAAGGAGGTTGGAAATATGACAGTTATATGTCAATATAAAAGAAGTGTTGCCAAGAAATAGCCTTATATACATTGATGCACACTCTTTACTCATTGTTGCACACTCTTTACCCAATTCCTTGATGCATTGTATGAGACTCGATTGCCCTATCTAAACTCAAACTTTTAATAATAGTAGGTTTTCAATATAATTTTAAAATGGCTGACAGGAAACAGCATTCTGTAAGACATTACAGACCACCTCTAAAGAGGTTCCACTCTTCTACTGCAACCCCTAATTTACATTTAAAGGAAAAACTATACGATATGCATATTAATATGCATTTTGGGTGAGAAACCGGTTTACCTAACACTATAAAATGTTCATGTTTATATCATGTTCATTCTGACAGGGCTGAACCCTACTGCAACACTTCAATAAAGTCTTTGTTAGGATCTTCAACATCCTCATCATTTTCTCAAATTTACTGACATATCAGACATAGAAGTACTCAGCATCTTAAATGAGGTTTTTTTTAAGTTGCATAACAATATGTTATTACAATCACATTATAAGCAATTTTGTAATCTGTGTTATACGCTTTGTCTTCTTCTGTCCCCGAACTTTGCTTAGGGTTAACTTTGCAAACTTTAAGGTTATCTCAGAATACGCAGACGATAAACCTTTTTAAGTTTCATTCTGATATGCAATTGCTTTTGTTAAATACTGCATTTCATGGCATAACTGAAAATAGTCAATATCCAAGCAAAAACATTTTTCAGATTTTTGCAACAGTAGGTAACATTGTGATGGTCACATCAGGGAATCCCCATCAGCGTCACAGCGGACGTATCACAAGAACATACATGAAGTAAACAAGGAAAACATCACTTCGCTGGAAATTCACAAACAAAGGTAACAACCATTACACAGCTGATATATATTTAACCAATTTGCTTTAACATTATTATCAGCAGTGTATATATATACCTTTTTTATGTGGCCGTACTACATAGATCCCCCCCAGCCAGCTGCGTCGTAGGCGAGCGCCCATAATTTTCTCCTCCTTTAAATCTACCACATTAATTATATCTGTTTTAGGTAGGTTACTCCAGCACACTGTGTAATTTATTGGCCCTGTTTTACGTTTAACTTCAGCTGGACCCTCCCACTTGGGCGCTAGCTTGGCGGAGAATTTGTTGGAGGCACTGAATAGAGGATGGGTTTTTAACCAAACTAGGTCACCGGGTTGAAACTGCGCATTTTTTCTCAGATAATTATAATACCTAGCTTGGCTTGGCTGATCCTCATTCTGTTTTTTACCTCCTCTGCCATGGCATTCTGTCGTTCAACCAGGGAATAAGCAGCCTGATTTGGTGAAGGTGGACGGTGAATTAGCTGTTCCAGAGGTCCCAGCACTTGACGCCCCAGCATGAGCTCAGCCGGTGTCTTCCCTGTGCTTTCCTGCTGGGCGGTGTTAATAGCATAGCGGAACTCTGGTGGCCACTGATCCCAGGTTTGGTGTTGTTGGCCCACATAGGCTGCAATCATTGTTTTTACAGTGCGGTTGATTCTTTCTGTTAGATTTGCTTGAGGATGGTAGCTGGTTGTTAGCTTTTGAACACAACCCCAGGTTTTGCACAGATCAGTCAGAATGTTGGAGAACTGGGAGCCCCTGTCAGAGACAAGATATTTTAGAACCCTCAGCGTGTGAAAATCTTCTCCCGGAGGATTTTTACTATTTTCTGGGTCTTTGCTTCTCTAAGTGGGAACATTTCCGCCCACTTGGTGTAGTAGTCAACAACAACTAAGAGGTAAGTGATCTTTTGCTTACTAATAGGTAAAGAGCCATCAGATCCACCCCAAGGTGTGTCCTGGTTCTGTGATCTGGGAACTTTGTAAGAAACCTGAAGGTTTTGTGTTACTGGCCTTGTATTTTTGGCATACCTCACAACCTTTAATATACT
>JBAJNP010007366.1:3713-22788 GCA_036877545.1 Yasuhikotakia modesta | reverse complement strand
CTGTTAGGACAACAAAACCTCTGATCTATGCCCCATTTTATGATCTCCGAACAGGCCAGAGGAGTGATAACATCTCTGGACCTGGCATGGTTTACTGGGACCTTTGGCCCCCCTGGTGGGTAAAAGTGAGCTTTCCCTACTCCCAAGTCATATCTGAAGCTGTTATCATCCAGATGGCCCCTGACCCTCATGTGGCCTCAGGACCACACGCTACACTTTATTATATTGAAAAAATATACTTTGTCTTTTGGACTCTGTCTGGAAGACATCTTGGTTTGGATGACAAAAACACCACCTACAAGCTAAGCTAACCTAACCTGAAAAAGAGTGTTGCCTTTCATTCTCCCCCTCTAAGGGTTCGGGCTTTGCGATGCTCAGACAGGGGCAAGAAACCCTGACGTTTGGTCAAGGTCTCAGGGGGGTTGTCTGTGCATCCGTGCTTTTGACATGTGGAGGAAGCCCTGGTTCCTCTCTCAGGGCCCAGTATTGGGAGAGCTCGGTTGCTGCGTTATGCTAGCGACAGATGCGTCCCTTACTGGTTGGGGTGCGGTCATAAACAGACGCCCAGCCCAAAGTCTGTAGGAAGGTCATCATCTTACTTTGCACATAAATTGCTGCATCCGAAAACCTCCCAGCATTGTGGCTGACCCCACACACTTTTCTCCCTCCTGCTGTCTGGTAAACGGTACCGAAAGCATTCGGTCCCTCACTACCACACTTTGCAACAGCTTTTTCCCACAAGCCATTAGACTCTTAAACACACAATAACAGACTACAAACCGCACTACTGCCACTGGGCTGTTTTTTTTATTTATAAGTATTGCACATGTCACTTTACATAAGTCACTGCATCACTTCTTTTCTGCATAGTTAAAAGTGATGCAGTGTTATTGTTTTGTACTGTCTGCTGCACTTTGTGCATTTTGTGTATATAGTTCTTTGTATTGATTTGTACTGTGACTATGTTTTGTCCTGTGCTGACTGTTTGCACTTCGTGTACTCTATGTATATACTGTGTTTTTGTCCTGTGCTGCCTGCTTGACCTGACCTGAGAGACTGTCACGTGTTGGTTCGCACCAACAACACAGCAGTTATATCTTACATCAACCACCAGGGAGGTGTGTAGTCGTGCCCTCTTTGCAAATCCCCTATTGAGGGTTCTTCAGTGGGTAGACACCCTTGGGTCATACGTTTCCTCCCTGGTGCGCTGAATCCCTCCTTGGGACCTGGCTGTGGTGCTTAATGCTTTATGTGCTCCTCCATTTGAGCCCATTTCTCAGATCGCTGATCTGCATCTATTGGCCAAAGTGGCCTTTCTCCTAGCCATCACCTCTCTGAGGAGAATTGGTGACCTTCAGGACCTGTCTGTGACCCTTACATTCTGTGACTTTGCAGGAAAGGTTACACTGTATGTGTCCAGTGCAAGCTCTGCATGCTTATGTCCACATAGCTGCCCTGTGGGGGAAATCCGACTAGCTTCAGACCTCACAAGAGGGGCCAGCCTGCTTCTAAGCAGACGCTTAGCCCATGGATTGTAGAGGCAATCCATATTGCTTATGAGTCCTCTGGTCAATGCTGCCGGATGGACCACTTCTTTGGCCTTGATGTTAAGGCCTCTACAAGTACATCTGTCCTGACTCCCTAAGTTGGACTCGACATAGGGCAGGGGTCCCTTCGCTATGGTGGAGTTGGCATCTTGTTTCCATAACGTTTTGACACAGCTTGAGTTCCTGAAAGGGAACGTCTCAGGTTACATATGTAACCCTGGTTCCCTGAACCCCTGCCTGTGCTTGCTTTTGTCAAGGTCGAAGCTAACTAGAGTAGCACATCTCACGTGCCTTTATAGTTTGCTGGTCATGTTGTCACCCCGTACGTGACTTCACGCTTATTAGCAGCAATTTGACACACCCATTCAGAGTGTGTAAATGCTGGTAGCGCTCCCATAGCGTTTCGATGCAGCGTCTTGTTCCCTTCAGGAGATGTTTTGACTAAAGTGCTTTATTTTGCAAACAAGGTGGGGTGTTCTGCAACTGTGTGTGGTTTTGATTAATTGTGTGACGTGTTTTGAAAAAAAGAGCACTGTTTTCAAAAGTGTGTAAACAACCATAAAAACTGTAAAAGCCAGAGCTTTGTAATGAAAGGAAGTGACATCACCATGTTTAACTGTGCCTAAAGTGTGAAAATGTGTGTATCATTTCACTGTGTGTAGTGTTTTTCAGAAAGTGTTAGGCTGGGTTTGTGCTTATGATTCTGAAAATCTGGATATGTGTTTTGCTTCTTGAGTGTAGGCTAATTGTGTGATAATTTTTATTTTTTTATTTTAATTTTTTATGGCTCAGTATCTGAAAGACTAAATAATAAATTATTGGTTTACGCATACAACACAAACTCAAAATCAAAAGAATCATTTGTTAGAGACAGAAATGTAACTTCAGTTTTCATAGAAGCGAAGTGAGTGTAAAAAAAGTGAGAGTGTAAAGCAAGTGCTTGGTTCAAACACATCTTGTCTGACATTTTAACAAGCAGCTGATTTATCACATTTCCTAGAGATGTGACATTCACATTCATGTTTTTGATTGCCATATGAAAGCTCTGGGTTTTAGGCAGGTCTAAAACAATGCTGCAAACATTCAAAAATATAACCAAAATCAAAGATGGCCAACAGTGCCATCAGCTCACAACTGGCAGAAACCAGTGGGATCCAAATATACCTACTGTCTGAAGAAACCATAACTAGAAATTGATTTAATACTAGTTACATTTTATACTTATTTATAATTATTTTCTGGTTACCAACCACACAAAAACACTAATGAAAACTCTTTATATATTTTTTAAGATCTTTAAGGCTAAGATAGTAATTTAATTTTTGAAAAATAAAAATCATTTGTATCACGCTCTGAACCATATTTATATGCTTATGAATCTCTGTTCTTTGTGAAGTCTAGATTTGGCTTTTCTGAGTGTTTTTTTTTCCTGTTTACATTTTTGAACCCCACTTTGTCTCTGGATTACACTGTTTGTCTGCCACCTGCCCCGGCCCTTCGCCTCAACATTGTTTGTTTTGCCTTGCCTGCTGTATGTTTTCTACCACCACCCATGCCTGACCTTCCTGGAAAAGTTTGATGGCTCACCAGCAAAATGTAAGGGCTTTTTGCACCAATGTTCTTTGTTTGAAGACCAGCAACCCGCACTATATTTCACTGACAACAGACGTTTTGCATTTGTCTGGCCGAGTGCAAGACTGGGCCACGGTGGTGTGGAGTTCTGATCAGCCTACCTTTCCATGCTTTGCGGCCTTCCTTCAATGCTTCAAGGAGGTATTCCAACATTCAGCTAATGGTAGGGAAGCTGGAGAACAGTTAATGGCCCTCCACCAGGGGAGGAGCTCAGTGGCGGAATACACACTCACCTTCCGTACCCTAGCAGCTCAGACTGAGTGGACTAATGAGCCTTTGAAACTACATTTCCCCAGAGGACTGATGCTGGACCTGCAAGCATGCCAAGCTCGCATGCCAAGATGAGGGTAGAACTCTGGACCAGTTCATCAAACTCTCCATTCGCCTGGACAACCTCATGCAATCCAGAAAGCCCTCTCACTCGTTAGTTACTCCAATAACAGTCAGATCCTGAACCCAGGTTGGCTTTATCCGTCTGACCCTGGAAGAGAGAGAAAGGAGGCTTAAGGGCAATTTGTACCTCTACTGCAACCTAGCTGGCCACATGTGCAATTCCTGCCCATCTCGGGAAGACCACTACGGTAAGTACACCTAAGAAGTTATTTACCAGTTTTGAGATCCCAGTAAGCATAACAGCTAATAATAGGACTGTTACCACAACCGCTCTCATTGACACTGGAGCGGCTGATAATTTAATTGATGCTGACTTTGCCAGTACTCACAACTTGCCTCTGATCTCATGTGGCAGTGAATCCCATGTGGCAGCCCTAGACAGAAGGCCCCTTGGCGCCGGACAATCATTCACAACGCCACTGATATTATCCTTCATGTTGGCACACTCCATGTGGAATCCATACATTTCTTAATTTTCCATGTAGCCCCGACACCCATTCTCCTTAAATTTCCCTGGCTGGATCTTCATGGTCTCACCATTTCCTGGGCCCAACGTCAAATCACTCAATGGTCCCCCTACTGCAGTGGTATTTCAGTACAAAGCAAGAATCAAAGGCAGGCAGCAACAATCATAAATGGGGAACAGTCCAAAGTATGTAACACTCAGAAATTATTTCCAGGGCAAATCAAGAATTTGCAATGAGTACATTGACCAGGTAAGTCTAAATAGTGTTCTTAATGGGTAAATGTGAGACCTGTGAGAGGTGTGGCCCAGGTACAGAGTCACGGGAAATGTAGTCCTTAGTATTCAGGAGAGAGCCACAGAGGTCGGGTTCATGGCCGATACAACCCCTATTTGAATGATATATACAGTGCTTAGCATAAATGAGTACACCCCACTACATTTGTCAGAAAACCTTGGGGTTTCCTTTCAGAATCAACATTTTCTATGAGATACTATACTACAAAATACTCCCACAAATGTGGGCCATTGATTGCAAACAAGATTTGTAAAATTTGCACACACAAAAAAAGTGATTTTCCTAACAAATTCATTTAAGCCCATGTTGCAAAAATGAGCACATGAGTACATTATAGTCTTAGGAGAAAAGCCACACTTAGGACTACACAATACTAATTAACAGGTATTCAACCACAGGTGAATCTAATGATGCATTTAAGAGGTGTCTAGCAGACAGGTGACATTACTTAACAAAGAAAAGCCCTTCCCATTTCATGCTGTCAGCAATGGCTCCCCATGGAAGAGAAATGTCACAAAATCTGAGAAAAAAAATAATTTCTTTACACAAAAAAGGTGAGGGCCACAAGGAGATCAGCAAAGCTTTACATATCTGTCAAAATACTGTAGCAAAAGTGATCCAAAAATTTAAGTAAGATGGAAGTACAACCATCTTACAGAATGGTCCTTAAAAATCATGGTGCTCATGGTGTAATTTTTGTTGCGGGGTATATTCATTGTTGCTTTAACCAATTTAATTAAAACTGAAGATTTTTAAATGATATTAACCTTAATTTCATGTTATACAGTTAAAGAAGTGTTCAAAAAAACTCAGCCTTGTGAAAATTTTGGAAATTGTTCATTGAGCTACTGATTAAATTTGTACTTTTTAAAGGGGGTGTACTCATTTATGCTGAGCACTGTATGTAAGAAAAGCAATAGTAACTAAGCAAAAGTCCAAAAAATTAAAAATAATCTAATAAAATCCTTTTTTACATATTTTATTATAAAACAAAAACATAACAAATGTAAACTGCAAACATGTAAATGTATGTAACAGTGGTGGCCGCCCTTGCATAATTACAGTTTCTTAATTTGGTAATCCAAATCTCCCACTACTGCAAACCTTACTGTTGACGCAATCTTCCTCTCAGGTCTGACCCCCTTTCCTGTATGTTCCCTAAGCTGAAATTCTTCTTTTTCATTATCATTTTTCAAGGTTTGACATTTTCTGACATGGCGTTGCTTGTCGGACCACGTCTGGCAAAAAAGCCACTTCCTGGAGTCACTTGTATGTTTTGTAGATCCCTCCATGGCCTCTAAGAGGACTGGAGTGGTAGTGCTGCAGCAAAGAGGCCCAAAGACTGTTGCAAACATACACTCTCTAGTGCAACTGGTTATTTGGCAAGTAAGTTTCCTGATATAATTTGTCCACAACAACTTCATATTGATCTATCAGACTTTGTTCTCTGAAACTGCTTGTGATAAATTTGTAACTTTAGTGTCTTTGTGCTGTTTCTCCCACAAGGCAACATATGACAATGGAAGTTCTGGATCCATGGGGTTGGTATATAGGTTGCAACTTGAGGTTGACCTGGATAGTTTCCAGGTAGTGGCATTTTTCCAAGGCCCACACAACTGCCAACATTCTTTTTTTGGTTGCTGTATTCAATTCAATTCAGCTCCTGTTAAAGTTATGTTTCTTGTAGGCAGAACTTGCTTTTCTTTAAATTAAAATTTAGACCAGCAGTTTCCAACCTGTGGAGGACAGTCTGCAGGTCATGGAAGTGCTGTGTGATTATATATCACACAGCAATAAGTGATGATAAATGATGATATTGTCTATATTGACAAAACATATTTTTCTTCTTAGCTCCCCCAGGACTGTTTCTTTAAGTCTCTGGAAAGTGGCAGGAGCATTTTTGAGACCAAACGGCATAACATTAAATTGAGACCTGCATGAGTGATTAAAGCAATCTTGGCTTTGCTGTCGGGGTCCATGGTCACCTGCCAATAACCACTGTTCAGATCAATAGTGGAGAAGATGGCTACTTCAGAAAGTGACTCCAGGATTTACATAATGTTGGGGATAGGGTAAACATCACTTTTTGTAACAAAATTAATTTTCTGTAATCCACACAGAATCTAAGTTTTCCGTCCTTTTTTGGTACCAAGACCACTGGTGAAGCCCAACCAGATGATTCAACAACTCCATGCTTCAACATTTTGTCAAGTTGTCCAACCCTACAGCATAACAGATGGCTTGTGATGACAGAACAGCAACAGGTATAGTATCTCCTGGTCATGGAGTTCTGCTTTTCCATTTGCCAAGTAGAGTGGACCATAGGATCATGCATGGAGCTGTTTGGGTGATGCAAGCCATTTCATGAGACATTCATGAACAAGTGTGTAGCTAGCACCAGTGTCAACAATGGCTTTTACAGTCCAGGTACCAGTACTGAGGGGAACAACCAACTGCTGAGGTACCACTGTTGCATTAGGGCTTGTAGATGTAGGTGGAGGCGTCTGCTTTCTGGTGGCAGAGTAGTTAGAAGACTGACCTCTTGGTGGTGTGGACACTGTCCTCTGCATTTTCTCATCAGGTCAGTTTGATGAGGGTCTTTGTGATGTGGTTGGATGCTTAGGGCCCATTCAACCTTCATATCGAAGCTGTTGTGTTTTCTGTTGCTGTCTTTTTCTAGTTGGAATCTTAACTTAACAAACTTTGAAGTCTCTTATAGATTCTCTATCACCCTGGATTTTTGTTCTAACCATTCAGCCAGTTCATCCACATCCACAGACAGGAACGCAGAAAGGAAAGCAGCCTTAAACTCACTCCATATGGTTATGCTGGAATGTCTGACCTCCCACCAGTTACAAGCAGTTCCTTGTAGGACAGTACATAAGGTGGCCAGGATATCTGCATCAGTGACAGGAAGAAGAGCCAAGAAATCCTGACATTTGGTTAGGTACAGTAAGGTGTCTGCATCGTCTGATGGCCTTCCAAAGGTGGGAAAAGTTAATATGATATAATCACTTTTTACCACAGATGACAGTGGAGGAGTTGCACAAGCTGAAAGCTCAGATGGCAGAGGTCAAGGAATGGTGATGCTGGGAAGTGGTGGTGGCATGGTTTGTTCCTCATTTTGTTTTGAGACCTTGAAACCCTTTGTTCATCTCGTTTCTCAATTCCTTTACACATGTGGTAAGCTTGTCAATTTGGATGACACATTGACAAAGTTTTGAGCTAGTGTGAACATCATTTGTATTCAATTTTGTATTTGAACATATTTACTATCCTGTTGAACTTCTGACTGGAGTTGATCCACCATTGAACACACTTCTGACACCAAGGTAGATTCCACATTTTGTTTGCTGCTGTAACGTCAGGCCAGCAGAGGGAGCCCGAGTCTGTCTGTGTGCTCCCTCTTTTCCCTCGTTGTTAACTTAAATTTGCGATGTATTGTATTGCCTTCTCTGTGTTTGATTCATGCTTCCTGTGTTCCCCTGTGTTTTTGGTTTTCTGTTTTTTTTAAATCTGGACTGCTATTTGGATTTTGATGTTTTGATGCCTGTCCTGACCCCTTGCTTTGTCTGTTGGATAATCGAGTTGTGGATTTGCCTGCACTATACCTGTCTGCCTGTGTTCTGACCTTGCCTGCTTTGACTATGCCTCGTTTTCATAATAAAAGAACCCTGCAAATAGACCCGCCTCCTGTCTCCCTGTACACCCCTCTCATGACAGCTGCTGCATTTTGTAGTCGGTTTGTAGTAACTAATTGTAGTCGGTTTGTAGTACAGTTTGAGGCAGGGCAACCACCTGTGTTACAGTAATCAGTACAGAGGTCATAAAAGCATGAACAAGCTTTTCTGCATAAGATCTAGTTAGGCAGTTACTCAGCAATTGTACTTGCGATGACACTCTGCGATCTCTGCTAAGCAATCTGCACAGTGGACCCCATCATCTTTACGGATCAAATACTCACACACCTGCGCATCCAGAACTGTGCATCGCCTTACAAAAAGCCAATTCAAGTATCCTTTCATTCTGTTTTATTATTTTAAAAAACTTCAAACTGATACTTCACTTTTTTTCTTTTTTAAGCAGTTACTATTGTGTAAATAAATAATTACTATTATTTATTGCACAAACAAACAGGATCACTTTTTTCAACACCCCCCAGTGGTATCAATTAGGGTAAGTGTACCTATTAAGCCCAGGCATTATTTAAGCAAATATTGAAAAAGAGGGTCTTGTCTTGTTACTTATTTTAGCAAATCCGACGACTTATTACCATGTCAATATTTGTTAAACACCAAAAACATTTGTCATTGTTAAGTCAAACCCACCCATATTCATGCAGTCTCAAGGGGGCTTACTTTAGGTCACCTCAAAATGTTGGTGTTTTAGAACTTTTTTCAAACATTAATTTGAGAAGTAATTTAATTTACAAGATGAATGATTTATTTTGGGGAGTTTTTCTTAGTAAATTTGAACTATTTGGTTCCATTTAGAAAGATGATTTTGCTAGTTGCTAGAGCAAGCTAATAGCACGGTCAACCACAGAGTATTAGAAATATTAAGTGTATGAACTTGAGTGTATACACAGAGAATATTAAGTATTCTTAACTTAATAATAAGCATTTTACATCAATTACAATAACTGGTTTGAATGAGTTATATGTTTTCATAACTTGTGTTTTTTGAAGAACCGCCTAAATGGTAATGTAACGTAGGAGGAGTCGGAGACAGGCGGATCCATTTGCAGGTCTTTGTTCACGATCATGGTCAGAAACAGGCAGGGTCAAAACCACAGGCAGACAGGGACAATAAAGGCAAACACAAACTCAGAAACCAAAAGCACAGCAAGGGTTAGGGCAGGCAGCAATACATCCAAAAATCCAGGGAACAGTCCAGGGGTCAATGATCCAAAATTGATTCCAAAAACACAAGGAACACAAGAACACATGAGGGGAAGACAATAGAAAAAGGCAAATCAACACCTCGCAACTTTCTGTTTGCTGGGCCTCTGTTTTATAGCTCAGCTTCCTGGGTACGCTTACCCAACACTCTTTTTGGTTTGGATTTGGTTTAAATATGTTTATGTGTTATTAGCAACTCATTAACACATATGAGATATATATCTGACATATGTAGAAGACACAGAAACAGACAAAGACCATTTCAGTGAAACACATACTTGCATGCTAACATAACCCCGGGGACCTAAAGCTGCAATTACATAAATAATAACAACTGCATTTCAACTAAGGATCCATTATCCATCCTGCCAAAATAAAATGAAGTATAGATGAAGTGATAGCCATCTCCTGCAGTTTGCCCTGTAAGCTAACTAATGCCATAAAGAAGCATTGCTTTATCTCCAGTGAAAAAAACTGTATGGCTTGTGAAACCTTGAAATATCTAATATTGTTTTTTTTTCCCAACATGGCAGTATGAAAAACTGCACATTTGACCTCTGTTCACTTATTAAATGGTTTCATCAACCCCAAACTCCTCCGCTAAATGTTATAAGGGACTCAGTTTTGCACTGCTTCCCTCATCAGCGAGTAAAAACAGCAATAAATGCACCAGGGAGACATGAATGCTTGGAATAAATGATGTGCGGGAAAAGAGGCATAATTAATTTACAGGCTGTATTGATTGCTTCCCCTCACTGCTCACTATATTTCTTCCTCATTATTTGGAGGGAAGCAGAGAAGGCTAATTGAATTGCCATGATACCTGTACACAAGCTGGTTCTATAGTATAAAAGTGTTGGAAATCTCTAATATCTTTTGAAGTGAAGGTGCCACATTTTGTCAGATATGGTAACATATACCTGAAATGTGACTGCTGCATTTACCCATCGTTGGTGAGTGGGAAACACATGCTTGAAATTAAAGTTGTCTGTCGTTAGGTGTGGGCAAAGGCTCTGACAGTGGCTGTGGTGAAACTTAGCACCTCCTTTTGACTAAAGTGATGGTATTAGTTTTGCTAACAAGTAGTTCCCTTTTAGGAACTCAAGCTGCATCAACAATGCTTTGGGAATGCCTCCAGCATTTATAGGCTGTCAATCACGTGTCAAATCGTCCAATGGGGGGGCGCGATATGTCACGGGGGGTGACGTCACGAGCAGGAAGCTATAAAGCATGTGCATTAGTACACGCCGGCAGCTTTGTTCTATTAGCAAATCACTCGGTCACATTGTCTGTCTGTGTCACTTGTTAGCTTTGTAGAAGTTGTCTTGTGTGATTTTGTCTTTTTCTTGTGAATTATCATGCTTAAAGCAAAAGCTAAGAGTGATAAGGGGGTTAGCAATCAACATTTCAGCATTATATAACACACAGTTATATAACACACAGTCTGTGTTTTTTGCCTGGGAGCGAAGCATTTTCTGTCAACTCTGGGAAGTCAACTTAAGGGGGCTGTGTGCACTGTGCGCGTTTACAAATGTGCATGCGTCGCTCCTGCTCTCTCTGGGTTAGGAGGCCCGCATTGCAGTTACTTGCCCCCAGGGGGAGGATTCATCTTTTCGCCTCTCCTCCACAGAAGAACTGGTGGTTAAGAGCAATGAGAGTTCCCCTGTGTCCCCTAAGTATGAAGAGCTAATGTTGTTTATTATTCAGGCTGTGGCCAAATTAAATATCAGTTGGCCTAGCGAACAGAAGACTGGTTCACAAATAAAGCATATTAGATGAGCGTTTTATACATGGTCAGTCTGCACCTCCACGTAGGAGCCTTCCATTTTTCAAGGACCTTCATACTGAGGTATCTAGATCCTGGCAGAAGCCATACTCGGTCCACATCTACAGCCCTGCCTCCAACATATATGGCAATTTGGCAGGGCTGGCTGAGAATGGCTACAAGAAAATGCCCCAGGTGGACTGCTTAGCAGCTTTGGGAGGCAATACTGTCTTCATTGCTATGGTCTCGACCTCCGGGCTTTATAACATTGTTGTGTCAGAGGAAGACAGGAAGTTTATTGCTTTTACGATGCCCATGGGCCTGTATGAATTTAACCGTCTGCCTCAAGGCCTCTGTAAGAGTCCAGCTAGTTTAATGCGACTGATGACAGACATCTTTGGGGATAAGAATTTCCTATTATCTTGATGATCTCCTAGTGTATGATCCCAATGAAGAGGAAGCCATTAAGTGGCTTGAACTTTACCAGTGTTTACCAGGCTAAGGGCACATGGATTAAAGCTGGCCCTAAGAAATGCCATTTTCTCAGGAGGAGTGAAATTTCTGGGCCACATTATTGACAAGAATGGCGTGGCGACCGATCCTTATAATGTCAGTGCTGTCGGCTGTGTCTGAAGCAGACCTTATGATGCCGGTTGAAGTGACGCCCTCACAAAAATTCCTGGCTTTGAAGTGGTCAGTCTGTGACAAGTTCAGTCATTGGCTAAAAGGACACAACTTCACTGTCTGGATGAACAACAATACATTAACATACATCTTGACAAAGCCAAAACTAGATGTATGCGAGCAGAGGTGGGTGTCTATAGCAACAGAGGCAGCAAGATGACAAGGTACTGTCAAGAGCTTTGTCCTATGTAAGTAGAAGGAAGAGGCCGGAAAGAGGCAGAGAGACATATAACGGACCGTTATACTAAGATGGCCTGTGCTTTTCCTTGTAGAGGCTAATCTTCAAAACAAGTGGCGAAGATTAGCCTCTACTTTTCTGTGTTTTTGGTTTCCCAGAAAGGATCCACTTAGATCAAGGTTCCAGCTTTTGAAGTCATCTGATTCGCAAACTCCTGGAAGTTGCTGGCGTGAAGAAGTCCAGAACAACTGCATATCACCCGATGGCAATGGTCATGTTGAACGATTTAACAGGACACTGGGTAGCATAATCAGGGCGTTGCCACCAAGGAGCAAGCAAAACTGGCCACAGATGTTGCAAACATTGACCTTTTCTTATAATTGCACGTCCCACAAATCGACTGGTTATGCACCATTCTATCTAATGTATGGTAGAATTCCCAAACTGGAGTGGATGTCATGTTCTCCAGTGTAGAAAGAGACTGTGTAATCACTGACTATGTTACATATCTGAAACATCTGAGGGATGACTTGAAGGAAGCTTTGATCCTTGCTCAAAGGAATGCCGAAGCCAGTAAAAGGCGGCAAGCGGACCTGTATAACAAAAAGACAAGGCGATGCAAGATTGAAATTGGTGACCACGTTTTACTGGCAAACAAAGGAGAACGGGGGCGGAGAAAACTAGCAGACAAATGGGAGCCTTATGTTGTTGTTGCTCTTAACCCTCAATGTCGCACATACCACATCCGCAACATCAACACTTGTCAGAAAAGAACTGTTCACAGGAATCTGCTTCTTCAAGCTAACTTTCTGCCGATTGAGGTTGAAGAACTTGACCCCTCAATTTGTGATGACAGTGAGCCAGAAGATGACTGTAGTGAAGTAGCATCGAAGGATGCTGTGACACAGACATCTGTATGCAGTAATGCAGATCAAATGCCAGTTGGGTATGCAGTAATGCAGATAAAATGCCAGTTGGGTTGAGAAGACCATAGCACCAGATGATCTCCCAGCCAGTGTCCGTCGGGATCAGAGAGTGTTCTTTCATGCACCCGAGGACTGATTTTATTGCAATAGAGGGTGACTCCCCGTGTTGTGATTTTATTCACATTCTGTTCATTCTGATGATGCAGAGACTGCTTGTGGCACACAAACACCCATACCACAGAGAGGTTCAGTCAATGATGGTGTAATGACCTCTTAATCTGTGAATTCATCTGACCATGCATTATGAGTTAGAACTAGGTTTGGAAGAATAGTGAGGCCTGTGAATATTAATCCAGAACATGTTGAATATAAAGACAAGTTTTGTCAGTGAGTTTGCAAGATCTTTATTCCCATAAATTAAGTTGTGAGTTTCTATTGTGTAATCCAATCCTTTGGCCCAATTTTTCATAGTGCATGGGATTCTGAGTTTCATGAATTACTGTCTTATTATGTCAAGTTTTTAATTTGTTAAGTATTTGTGAGTGGATTTAAATGTCCTTTCTTGCAGGATTTGCTGTGCGTTTCTTTATTTGTTTGTGTTGTGTGGATTTGCAAGAAAAAGTTGCGTAAAGCAGGGTCAAATTTGTGGTCACAACATTCCTTGCAAAATAAGGGATTTATAAAGAAATTACACACTTAAAAAGTTCCCAGTTTTCTGCAACTTTTTGACCATGCGTGTAATGCAAAGTTTTCTAGACTGCGTTTTAAGGACCTCTCCAGCCTCTGTGGTTCCCTGTAGTTGCCGCCAGTTTTAAGGATGAATCCAGCCTCTGTGGCTCCCTTTAGCTGCCACCAGCATGAGCCCTCCGGAATATTGAGAACTACAACTCCCATGACCCCGTACTTGGGCCACTCTCCTTCTAGGTGGCGGGCATTACCGCAATCATGAACTGTATTTAAACTTCACGTTTACTCTGGACTAGTGCAAAGTCTTGTTTTGCCCCGGTGAACATTACTGAGCATTTTCTTCTGGTTCTGATTACTGTGTATTACCTGGACTGCCTCTCATTTTGGATTCTTGCTGTTTGCTTCTTTGACCTTGGTTTTGTATACTGGATTACTCTGTTGTTAGCCGCCGGATCTGACCATTTGCCTGTTTACTAATGAGCATTCGTTACAAATGTAGTACAATTTTTTTATTGTCACTTCCAGTTTGCTCCGTTGAAAAACTTTGCCAACTCTGTTATAATCTGCAAATTTTTAAGCCTATTTACTTGTGCTACATTCCACATTGCTTCCGACTAGACTAGTAATACTAATTATCGCCGACCACCGTTTCAACAAAACCTTTTGTAAATACATGCTACTGGCTTTTTAGTGGATCTTTCTAAAGCATGGCTAATATTTCAGATGTTTGTTTACCTCTGTCTGCAGGCGACGACTTGTTCGAGCTGGACACAATTAGGGCGGAACTTAAAAATATTGAGAAGTTGATGAAGGACCTTCTTGAGAGGTAGGCATGGCTGCTTGAGCGGAAAAGCTCGTTGGAAACCTCCCTTGTGGTAAGTTCACGCCTAGATCTCAGCTCGACTATCACTCCTATGCCATCTATCCCCAAGGGCAGGGCCGCCACACAACCAGGCATCATGACCTTTTCCCCGGTGCCCAGACACCACCAGCCGAAGGCGCGGTCCAGGACCCAGGCAATCTCCAACCCGCCAACGCCACCGATCTCCGCGCCCACTGCCGCAAAGCGATCGGCTCCTGAGAGAGAAGTCGGTGCATATATATATATATATATATATATATATAGCTAAAAAATAGAGATTGTGTCTGTTCCCCAGGGAAAGAAGAAAAATAAACCTAGATCAATAAACTGGCAAAATCTCATCTCAATCGGCGTAGATAACAACAACGTGAGAAAACGTAAACATCTGCTCAAGCGTGGCCTTCTTAACATAAAAGCTCTTTCAACAAAGGAGGTTATTGTAAATGAAATGATTTCAGACCATAGTTTTGACATATTTTGCTTAACGGAAACATGGTTAAAGCCTGATGACTGTTGGTTTAAATAAATCTGCACCACCACCATCTGCACTACCGCTATAAGCATGAGCCACGTCTGGCAGGTCGTGGAGGTGGCATCGCAATTATCTATAATGATTTATCATGAACTACAGTTCAACGTTTCACCTCTTTTGAATTCATCTTATAGACTTGACACTGTAAATATAGAAATCACACCACAGTGTAATGATATTACTGACCACCATCTAATTTCCTGGATAATCGACTTTGACCATAATGTCCCACGCTTTCGTAAGGGCAGAAACATAACGCCTAACACTAAAAACAGCTTTATTAGTATGCTCCCTGATCTATCTAATCTACTAAATTCACCCAAAACTGCTATAGAGTTAGAAACTCTAACAACAAGTCTGAATCACAGTTTTACCAGTAGTCTTGATACGGTCGCACCACTTAAAATAAAAAAATATAGAAGATAGAAGGACAGCTCCATGGTATGATGCCATGACTATTACCTTAGTAATACTCTAGTAACCAAGAGCGAAAATGGAGAAAAATGAACTTAGACCACTGGACTGTTAGGCGAAACCTATCAATATCAAGTTCTTCCATTCAGCCTTCCATTCAGCCTCCAAATGTATGGATGCAGCTCTGGCCCATTTGACGCATACTAAATTATATCAATGATTGAAAGTGACATGTATTTATCAGTTACGGTTGCCCATAACTGAAATGTGACCTCTGCATTTAACCCATCCATCGTGAGGAGTGAACACACACTGCAAGTCATGAACACACACACCTGGAGCAGTGGGCAGCAATCCCTGCAGCGCCCGTGCAGCAATCAGAAGTTAGGTGCCTTGCTCAAGGGCACTTCAGTTGATACCTGTTGGCACTGGAATCGAACCAGCAACCTACTGATTACAAGCCAGACTCCTTAACCAGTAGACTAAAACCAGTAGCCTCCTCCTCCTTGGTTGATTCTATCTCCCTCCCAACGTCTCGCAATTCGACATCGAGATGTTGTTTTTGCCAACATGAAAGAGTTGGGGTTCAGACTAAATCCCGAGAAGAGTGTGCTTTCTCCAGCTCAGAGAACCACCTATCTCTGTGTCATATGGGATTTCACCAGGATTCGGGCCTCCCGCTTGTATAGATTCTATCCTCTTTGCACTATCGAGAGTGAAGCAAGCCTTGTCACTCACTGTGAAGCAGTTTCAGCAACTGCTGGGTCTGATGGCAGCTGCGTTCAACGTCATAACTTTTTCCTACTGTACATGAGACCCCTTGAGTGGTGGCTCAAATCCAGGAGGTTCTCTCCATCTTGGGCACCGTGTTATGCTAGCGACAGATGTGTCCCTTACTGGTTGGGTGTCTTTGGGAGCCTTGCCATCTTACTTAGCACAAAAAATGCCTGGAAATGCATGCGGTGCTTCAGGCTTTGAAACTCTTCCTCACAAACCTGAGAGACCACCACGTGTTGGTCTCGCTTTCTTCAGGGTCAAAGCTAACGTGAGCAAATGACATGCCTTTATAGTTTTCTGACCATTGACATGCCTTTATGACGTCACCCCATCTGTGGCATCACGCCTCATAATCATTGATTCGACACATCTGTTTAGAGTGTTTTGACGCAGCAACATGATGGGTATTTTTCGCCTTCAGGGAACCAGGGTTACATACGTAACCTGAGACGATTCCCATAATTCTGATTAATGCCAGTGATGGCAATATGAGGCTTCATGAACCAATGGGGCTTTCCTGCCCAAAGGTTCAACAAAAGGTTTACTACTCGAAGCCTCATTTAATTGTTCTCACTAGTGACACCTGCTGTGTAAAGAAATATATGACAGACAAATCAATTAATCCTGAGCCAGAGTATCCTGGAATGCCTGTATATGAAATAATTTTTTTTACCCCTGTCTTAATGAACATAAAAGTGTGTTTGCATGGGAATATTATTAATTGAGTGTTATGATGATGGTGAATACTCAAAATAAATAAAATATAAAAAAAGTGAATAAATAAATCTACTGAGTGGAAGAGTGCTTGTGGAACTGGGTGAAAATGTAAAAAGTGAAATGTACACTGCAACAGCGCATTACAGGCAAAAAGACAAACATAACTTCTTATTCAAAAAAAGAAACTCAGAACCCACAAAGTGAAGTTAAACCCTCTTCATGCGAAAGTGGCAAATGACATCATTGTTTGCTTAGTCTTTTTTTTGTAAAAGAGTGTCGTCCCAGAGAGATTTTGACTGTTGTGATGTAAATGTATTACATTTATGTTTGTAACCCCAAATCCTGTTTCTCTTAGTGCCTGTTTTGACTACGATTTGAATTCTGATTTTGATCAATGTACACCCTGAAGTTTTGTAAATAACTTTTGTAAATATTCTTGTAAAGAATCTCTCACACTCTTGACTTTCACACTCTTGCCAAATTAAGGGATGTAGGGGGCTAGACGTCACTTTTTTATTATTATATGTATATATTTTTCACTTTGTTTATGGTCGAGGGATGTAGGGAAGTTGTCCAATATTTTTGTTTTCTTTATTTTCATTTGAGGTTATTTAATGGTACAAAAAACAAGAGTTAGTTTTGGTTTATTGTTTTGGCCTGATCTGCCCCTGAAGAGATTGCCATTTAAGGAAAATATAATTGTGTATTAATATCTCCCTGGTGTGAAGCTTGTTCTCTCTTTCTGGCACGGAATATCCCTGGAGGTCATAACAATATACATTTGTTAATGGTTGTCAGCTTTGACAGAACAAACATTAAACTTCACTGATTATCCATTGTGTTGTAATCAAACATGGGGTTTCAGTTCAGAAAATTACAAAATAAAAAAATTATTAATATATTAAGAACTGTTGTATTAAAAGAAATATTAAAGAACTGCTGTAAAGAAAAACATTTTAAGGTAACTTAAAGCATTTTTTGGATAAACTTGGAGTTACTTACATGCAAAGTGCTTAGCAGAAACTCTCAGTACTGCTCAGTAGTAACTGAGAGTTTCTGTATTACAGAATTTTACAGTAGAAACTGAAATCAGCATACAGCTGCTTTGTCATATATGAGTCCAGTTTACAAATGAAGAGGTTAGACTTTCTAATGCTCTGTCCCGTTTTTTTTTTAGCAAAGTAGCATGCAGAGCTCTTATGTTTTAAGTTATTTGCTTTGAACAGAGGTCACTGGGTCACTGTTAATTAGATTAATTCACTTCATGAGTCAGCTCACATTGTGGCAGTGACCTTCTCCACCATCAATTATGTGTCCCTCTGATTTGCAAGAAGCTAAAGTACAGTTCTGTGAAATAATGCTGCTATGCTGCATATCTGTGAATTGGATGTTTATAGGGGAATAAATTAACATAAGGTTACAATCTAAAAAAATTTGAGATTCTTAACATTTAAAGAAGTCTGATTATTTTAAGTCTGATTACATCATTTAGGTTTTAAAGGGTACTTACAATTAGTTAATCTGTTGATATAGTGTTTATTTAATTATAGAAATGATTGTGACAAAGCTGCTGACCAACTAGGAAGAGGGGGGATTGGGGGTTAGAGAACTACTTGCAAATGTTTGTTGGTCCTTTCTGACAACATGCAGGTTGCTCAGTTGGAACAAAATTGGGAATATTGAAAATCCGTTCATCAGTTTCAAGATTTGTTTGACCAACACTGTGTATTTCTGATTGCTCCATTTGAATAGTGCTGCTACTAATGGTGACCTATGCCTATTTACCCAAATTACTTTCAAATGAGTATACAGTACAGGCCAAAAGTTTGGACATACCTTCTCATTCAATGAGTTTTCTTTTTTTTTCATGACCGTTTATATTGTAGATTCTGACTGAAGGCATCAAAACTTTACTGAACACATGTGGAATTATGTACTTAACAAAAAACTTTGTTAATAAGTTTTATATTTTAGATTCTTTAAAGTAGCCACCCTTTGCTTTTTGGATATTGTTGCAAACCCTCAGTGTTCTCTCAATGAGCTTAATGAGGAAGTCACCTGAAATGGTTTTTGCTTATCAGGTGTGGCTTGTCAGGGTTACTTAGTGGAATTTCTTCCTTATTTATTGGGTTGGGACCATCAGTTGTGTTGTAGAGAAGTCAAGTTGATACACAACCAATAGCCCTCTTAGACATCTAAACTCAGCAAAAAAAGAAACGTCCCTTTTTCAGGACTGTGCATTTCAACAATAATGTTGTAAAAATCCAAATAACTTTACAGATCTTCATTGTAAAGGGTT
>JBAJNP010007365.1:7668-22789 GCA_036877545.1 Yasuhikotakia modesta | reverse complement strand
GTGTGTGTGTGTGAGTGTGAGTGTGTGTGAGTGTGTGTGTGTGTGAGTGTGTGTGAGAGAGAGAGAGAGAGAGAGAGCAGGAGTGCACTCTTTTTTAAAAGTTTGTACATGTACATTTATATGTATAATTCTCCATGTTAATGGTGTGTGTTGGTCGTACATGTATACATAGGTAAGCATGGTAGGGTGTGCCGCTAGATGGCGCAGATCAGTGCCGTGCAGGAAACGCTCAGAGCTGGTTACGGGCATTAAAAGAAGGGTATAGACGATGAAGAGTGAGATGAAGGCTGGAGTCACAGGTCAGTTTCATTATAAACATTACCTGTTATTTTATTTGTGTTCTGTCGCGTTCACATCTTTACGTTCATACGTTCATTACAATGTGGAAACGCATCTTTGCAGAAGAATATAATGACATCTGATTACTTCTTCTAGACAGTTTCCCCCGTCTGTACAAACATGACGTGAAGTGAAAGTCTTCTAGTTTCTCTTGTTCACTGATGGACTTTGTTCTGTTCTTCTGGGTTTGTCTGGTTCTGTTCAGTTATTTGTTGAGTGGCAAACAGGCTGGCAGTATGACTGTGGCACAGGCCGGTTCTGCTAAAGGTTCTGCCGTCTCTCCTTCCGTTTGTGTCCATGTGTTTTCCTCTGTAGCAGATGCTGCAGGATCTATACCTGCAGGAAACGGTGATGTTACTTTCACTTTCCTTTTGAATCACAAACTTTCAAAGGTTTCTATCTAGCATGTGAAGAAATGCATGATCATATACAATAACTCTTGTGTTTGCCATTTTCCAGAAATGCTGTATTCAGTTTATTCAGCAGTGATTCTCTGTGTGATGTAATGTTGGTCACAATAATGAGCGTTTGTTCCTCAGCTGTTGACTGGAAGAAATCTGAATTCTATTAGCTGTGAAATATGTGTTAAGTCTCTTACAGTTACTGTCATTACATTACAGTTTCATCTGCCATCAGTCATGAACAGAGAAAATAACTAGTTGCAGCTCTAGGACGGGTGGTAGAGTAGAAGTGTTTACTAAGTAAACACTACCATGAAGAACAGGTGAGGTTCATGAAGGTGAGGTTCAGCTGTAAGTCACCAGTCTGAGTTTGAAGTCCACGCAGAAACTTTGTGTGGCACAAAATGTTTATTCTCTGTAACTATTTATTCTGTTCAGAATAATGTGTTAATCTGAAGGAAATGTTGAAAGAAACACTATGATGTTCTGGTCAAACCATTTAAATTATTTTAGTGGGAAAAAATCTGTTTAAAACAGATTGATGTTCTGAATTCATGACCGAAACAAGTTGCTTTACAAAAGAAAAAGGTTTAACCGTTTAGTTGCTCAGCTTTTGTATTGTTGTGTTTAGAGGAAACGCAGGAACGTACAGCCATCATGTGTGAATGAGACAATTTCTTAGTCATTACATATGTTTTCTCCCACAATCCATTTCTTTACAGTATGTAAAGAAATGTAATAAATCAAACTCATTCATTCTAACTGACACAGATATGTGTGGCCTGGCGTCTCGCTGGCGTCCATCCTGCAGCACTTCTGTCTTGTTTCTGTCAGATTGAAAACAGCCCGATGTGACGCGGCTCAGAATGAGACTCAATACAGCAGAAACGTGTGACTACAGTCACTCTGCGCTGACTGAAGGGGTTTATGACGTTTCTGAGTGTGTGGAATGTTTATCGTGTCTCTATATGATAAGGAGCCGTTGATCTCTCCAGAAAAAAAACAGGGTGCCACACACACATTTAAAATAAGTAAATTCACTTTTATGTTTTTTGTAGTTATGCTCAGTTCTAAAATATTTCAGTAGGTTAGTTTTGTGGGTAACTAAAGTTTGCTGAGCAGGAGTAATAATGACTTCAGCACAGATCACTTCACACACACAGCAGCTGTAGATCTAAAAGCTGAGTGAATGTGTGTGTGTGTGTGTTAGAACAGAACTGAATGTGAACACTTGTGTGTTTTACAGACTTATCAAGGGATAAATCGCTTGTGTTTTCAAATACTGTATTAATTTGCTCAGATAAAATGTTTAAACATTCAGACACTGTGGCGTTTTAAACATCATGTTCATCAGTTTATCTTGTTCTGTCTCACTCGCTGTTAGACTTTGTAACTGGCTGTTTCACTCTTCAGATAAGAACATCCAGATTATCTTTCATTCTTCAGTGCTCAGCAGCTGGAGTTTGTTGGCAGACTGTCTGAGGACGTTCACACCGCGTTTATCACTGCGAGTGTTGTGTGTTATGTAAGACAGATGTGTGTTGGTCTCATGTTTGTGTGTGTAGCTGATGAATAGCAGTGTCCTTTTTAACTGGTGTTGTGATGCTTGTTCTCAGGAGGGTGAGAAGAATCCGGTCTCACTGAAGGAGGAGCCTGCACTGGAAACTTCTGTTGAGCTCCAAAAATCCAGTCCAGAGTCCAAACAGATAAGAGCTGTAGAACAGATAAATGCCCACACCAGGTGGTGAATGTGAAAATATTTACCTGAAATATCTTAATACTGTCAAAGTTCCTAAAATCATTAAGATTGTCCCTTAGTTTCATGACTGTGTCTCTTTATTCAGTCTCTTGGTTCATGAACTGGTGAACTGGAACAAATAACATCCAAACAGTAACAGGGTTCTGTGCTGCTGCTTTCATACAGAGTGATTCTGTCCCTCCCTCAGCTACTGCAGTTAAAATCAGACTCACATCAGACCTCATTCTGTTATCATTTCCTGCAAATCTCTTCAGCCACAGATGAGAATGGTGTCATCATTCACTCAGCTACTGTGTGTTTCGGTCATGTGGTCAACAGAAGTCACACGGTTTAGATGGATATAGTGTTGCGTCACCACAGCGTCTACTGAATCTGATTCAGGCACGATGACGTATTAACCTGAAACAGATGCTGCTCAAGACCTCGCGCGTGCACACATGCGCGTTCTCATCGACCAGATGCAGTTTCGTGAAACTTCACACCGTTTTATTTTACAAATTTGCGCACACTGTAAAATGTCAACGTGCTCTGGCATGAATAAAACGTGTCCAGTTATAAAACAGGTACCACAGAAACATATGGAGCTTTTCTGTAATAATTTAAATACAAAAAATTCACAAAATGATCAAGACCGCAGCAGCACACGTCAAACATCTGCTCGTTCCGTTTCATTGCGGTATAACTGAGAGAAAACTGCCGAGATGTGGGGTTAGTCTCCGGCGCGCCCTCATCCCGGAACCAGCCGAGGCTGAAGACGTTTCTGAGGCTCTGCTCGGTTCTCTGCTTTAGCTGATCGATAGTTTTGTGCAGCCGACCGTTCAACGCGCTCAACTCGATCATCTTTGCTGCGTGTCCAGACTGCGCTGCTTGCCTTGTCTCTGCTTTTACGCACGGCGATGTTGTTTCTGTCGCGTCGCTGGCGATACTCCGGGGTGTGTCTGTCCACTGTCGTTTTGCCCCTCTGCTTTCCCGGTCTAATCTGGGTGAATGGCTGGGCGGCGGGTTCGGGTTCTGGCGTGGTGGGCCCGTAGGAAGGCCACCGAGGTCTGTGCGCACGCCTCGATCTGAGATGGTAAAGAAGAGGACAGCTCGCCGTCGCTCCAGCCCGCCTCCTAAATCGGTGCGCAAAACGCGACCTTTCCAAAGCCCCCCTCCTGCTGCCGTAGCCCCTCCAAACTCTTTTGCGTATAAGTGCCAGTGCTTCCCACCTGCGCGTGGCCTGGCATGTAGAAGTCAGACTTCTCCTGCTTCACAGTGCTGTTGAACAGGTCTGCGAACAGCTCGTCGTTGCAGATCTCCAGGGGTACCGCACACATAGAGTCGATGAGACGCTGAAGTCGACCGCGCTCTCGTCGTCGTAGATGGCCGGCGCGTTGCTCAGCTCCAGCATGCTGACGCTGTTTTCCTCGGCGATGACATCCTGGACTTCGCATCCCCCGGCGTCACCTTCCTATCTAGAAGTTGGGGGGTTCCGTGGCCCAGTTCGTGCATTGTGGTGAAACGCACTGCGAGTCCAGGTTGTATATATCAGACATTGACGTAGTAAAAAAATGCTGGTTAAACAAGTAATAACAGTTTACAGTGCTCTCTCGCAGTCCAAAAGTTACATGCACAGCCACAGCGTTTTTATGCAGCCAGGCGCGTTTCTCCGAAGGGACGCCTCCGTGTCGCGGCCGCGCGCGCGTCTCCTCCGCAGGTGTCGCGGCCGCGCGCTCTCGAACCGCTCCCGTCCTGCCCATAAGTACAAGCACCCTGCTGACGTCACCGGTCACCGCCCCCTTCTCGAAGCCAGTGAGTGTCCGGGTCAGTCACGTGCTCCGCTGGGCCCCTATTTAAGGAGAGACGCTGCCCACCCAGCGTGAGAGAGATGAGTGTGTGGGGATCAGAGATGTTTGGATATTAACGTGATGCATCGTTAATTATTACGTTACATTTTGAGAACCTGGGTTTGAACGAACATGTTTTCAGCGTCATCTACAGGTGACGTGTTCGTGGGGCCTGATGTATGTTTGCATCTGTTGCTCGCAGACGTATGTAGACACGCGTGGTGTCAGCTGGAGTCTCTCATCCTGAAACCTGCCACTGATCCCAGAACAGGATTTGTGGACATTTCTATCCTCGCCTCCATACCAAAAATCTCTACCTAGCATTCTCACCCGGTGTTCTATTTATAAATACATTTGTGTCATTTTAGTTGTTTGGGGTTCCAAGCTTTCCTTTAAGAATCGTACGCTGATTATAGGATGTGATGTATTTGACGGGCTGTTTGAACAGACATGAGTGCATATAGAGGACACATCCACGCCATTCATATCTTTAGTCTATAATGGTTTGATCAGCTAGAATCATGCTTGACTGGGAAAACCCCATGTGTTCACAGACCCAGATAAATCAGGTGACGTTTCAGTACCAAAAACAATAGTTTAAATTCAATGTGAGCTTGGAGGACAAAATGGTTGCTATATTTTCTTTGATTTGAGGAAAAACCATGTAATTAAGGTTTATGATATGATGGTATATAAAATATAGAAGGTATATATATATATATATATATATTCACGCAGCGCGCCACGCCCCCTTTGGGGCTGCCGACGTGTTACGCACATGACGCAAAGACGTCACGCTTTTGGATTCGGGCAGGAGAAGATGGCGGCCTCCTCAGGTTTGTCTCAATAGCTTCTCAATCGTCTCGTGTTTTGGTGGCGGTATTTTACCGGCAGACCCGCTCAGCTCTCACAGATCGGTCCTTGCATGACCCGAGGGCTGTACAGAGCCGTGACGTCTTTATTCCCCTCCGCTCACCAGTGTGTGCAGTTTAAACGGCGTGTGTTAGCGTAGAGCTGACGGCGCTCAAACTGATCTTCAGTTTACCACCAACATCACATTTGTGTCACATTAGCACTCAGATAGTATTACATGTGTAAAATGTCTGCATTCTTTGGTTATCTTAGGAATGAAAGGCTGTGTTGGGCGGGCGGAGCGCCGCTGGTTCTGTCCACTGTCATGACAAACGGGCCTTTAACTGATGTGCCATCAGAACCCAGAGTCCATTAAACCCGATAAAGATCACACTGCGTTTGCATTCAGTGTAGACTTGCTGCTTACCCAGCGCTCAGTATGAATTAAACCACCTGAAGTCTTTCAGAGTAATGTTAAATACATCAATTCCAGATCAATTACTATAGATCAACTCCAGATGTGTTGAGCTATAGCTGCATGTAGAGCATTGTCAGGTAAATGAGCTGCGGTTGTGTTTGTTGGACACATTACAGCTAGTCTCTTGAACAGTTAAAGTTCTTTGTTTTTAACATCTTGTTGATTTTGAGCAAGTGAGAGAAACAGATGTGGGTGTCATTTCCAGAATCACCCACAAATACGTGATTCGTTTCCACTCGTGTCCCTCTGTCTCAGCACTGGAGGGGCTGTATGCTAATGCTGCAGTATGTTACCTGTTTCAAACTGAAATACATTGTTTTAAAATCTCAGCTGTGACTTAAATCTGCACTAATAATCGGTGCTGTCAGTGTTTGGCTTTTAAAGTTGTTGTTTCCTGTCTGTTTAAACTTTAGATTTACCACAAAATATAAATCATAAATGCACAATTGTATGACTTAACTGTTGTTGTACTGTTATATTAAGAAGTATTTTAACTACTATTAACTATAGGAAGCCATTGTGAATTTCTGAGCTTTTGTATGTGGAAATTTTTCTCATCACTCAAATCACTTTTATGTTTGTAGCTTTAAAATGTATGAACATATTTTATACACATATGAATATTTCAATACTACATGCTAGTATTGAAATGGTATTTAATAGTACCAGGCCTGCAGTGTGAGCGTGTTACACTCATGTCTGTGATGCGTTGCAGGAGTTAAAGTTCCTCGTAACTTCCGTCTTTTGGAAGAGCTGGAGGAGGGGCAGAAGGGGGTGGGAGACGGAACCGTGAGCTGGGGTTTGGAGGATGATGAAGATATGACCCTCACGAGGTGGACAGGCATGATCATCGGACCTGCGCGAGTATGTGCACCTAATCACATTTACTCTGGAGACATATTGACTGGAAATCATGACATTAAATGTGATTGTAGTCTTGAATTGTGTGTCTGTAAAATCATTATAATAATTACAGACAATTATTAATCCTGGAAGACTTTCAGGCTGTGTGGGGTTGTTACTTATCCAGGTGGGAATTGTTAGAATATTTTAGTATCATGTTTACAGTTCAGCTAGTGTTCAGTAAAGTGTTCAGCTAACAGCAACTATTAGAACCTGGTAAGTCATAAAAACTGATGTTAAGTCATGAGAAACTGGTTGAGATTCAGAAACAAGTTTATTGGCAGGTGCAGTTAAGGGCTCTCTACAGTACACAATACAAACACAATACAAGAGCACTTTATGTTGGTCACCAAAAACACTGTTGAAACTCTGAAATGATTTAACAAAACGACACTCAGTGCTGATAGTCATCAGTAAACACTTGTGTGGTGAGATGTTGAGAGAAGAAAATGAGGGTTTCTGCTGGTGTGGATCTGTTGTCTTTGATCTTTGTGTTCAGTTCTGACCTCTAACCGTTTTCATTTTCAGACTAACTATGAAAACAGGATATACAGCCTGAAAGTGGAGTGTGGACCCAAATACCCCGAACTTCCACCGACTGTTAGATTTGTAACAAAAATTAGCATGAATGGAATCAATAATTCCAATGGGATGGTAAGTTCTTTAAAGATCAGATTTGTGTTAATGAAACTGTGTGTGGGAGTTTCATAACTGATATTTGTTTATATTACTGAATGTACTTCAGTTGTTAACAGTTGTGTTAATGTTCAGGTGTCAGTGTGTTGTGTTCAGCCATTGTTCTGTGTTCAGCCATTGTTCTGTGTTGCAGGTGGACGCCCGTAGCATACCAATTCTAGCCAAATGGCAGAACTCATATAGCATTAAAGTGGTTCTTCAGGAGCTGAGACGTCTAATGATGTCCAAAGAGAATATGAAACTTCCCCAACCACCGGAAGGACAGACATACAGCAATTAATTGTAAATGATTGTGACCCTCTGTCTTAAATCTTACTCTCTTAGAAATGTCTTGTACATCATCAGAAAAACACAACAGTCTCCAGTGCTGGAGTCAGATTGGACCTTTCTATTAGTTTTGCTTGAGAAACAACGAATGCCTTTAACGTGTGGCACCATGTTCAGTTCTGTTTTAAAATGACCACTGCACAAATCTGTCTCTTCCAGTAACGTTACATCAGCCATGAGTTTATCATGTCGCCATACACACAGACTGAGTCATGTTAGAATGGGCCGTTGATACAGGCCTGTATGTTTTAAGTTCAAGTGAATTGACAGCAAATGTTAAAATTAGGATACATATACAGCAGCATGCTTGTAATGAACCATGAAGGCCATCAATGCTTATCGGGAGTAAATGAAATGTGTAAAGCAGCTGGTGTGTGTGTGTGTGTGTGTGTGTATCTGAACCCCTCACTGACAGTAATGTTAATGTGTGTAGAGAGCTAGTATAGCATCGAGGGTGGGTGTTTCTGTTCTACATTGTTTTTAATGACTGTATTTGACACAGCAGCAGTTTGTTTCAGCGCAGTAGCTCTGCTCTGTACTGTTCTGAAACCAGATCCTGTTCTGTTCTGAAACCAGATCCTGTTCTGTTCTGTTCTGAAACCAGATCATGTTCTGTTCTGTTCTGAAACCAGAACCTGTTCTGTTCTGAAACCAGATCATGTTCTGTTCTGAAACCAGATCCTGTTCTGTTCTGAAACCAGATCCTGTTCTGTTCTGAAACCAGATCCTGTTCTGTTCTGTTCTGAAACCAGATCATGTTCTGTTCTGTTCTGAAACCAGATCATGTTCTGTTCTGTTCTGAAACCAGATCATGTTCTGTTCTGTTCTGAAACCAGATCCTGTTCTGTTCTGTTCTGAAACCAGAACCTGTTCTGTTCTGAAACCAGATCCTGTTCTGTTCTGAAACCAGATCATGTTCTGTTCTGAAACCAGATCATGTTCTGTTCTGAAACCAGATCATGTTCTGTTCTGAAACCAGATCCTGTTCTGTTCTGAAACCAGATCCTGTTCTGTTCTGTTCTGAAACCAGATCATGTTCTGTTCTGTTCTGAAACCAGATCCTGTTCTGTTCTGTTCTGAAACCAGATCCTGTTCTGTTCTGAAACCAGATCATGCTCTTCACTCCTATAGGAAATGTCGGGTGCATTGTAATGTTACTCTCCGACCCACCGTCACACGCAGCAAAAACATGCTGAGAGTCTCTGGATGAAGACAGCAGACACTGTTCAGACACCCACACCGCCCTCACCTGCCAATAAAACCCACAGATATGTTTCATATCACAACACAATTCAAAAATAAAGTGTTAATGCATAAAAGATGTTTCACGTTCTTGAATTTGTTCATTTATCATTCTTGTTTTAAAGTCATAACCACGTTAAATTGAATTTGTGACACAGGCTGTTCAGAATAATAACAGGTCATTAAATAAAACGTGTAATGATTTAAAAATAAGTGATTTGTGAAAGGATTTGGTGAATGTTTGTTAGTCTCTTGTGTTTCCAGCATCACAGTCTCACAGGGGGCTGCATTTTAAACGACAAACTCATTCACAGCATCTTTAAACGATAAACTCATTCAAACAGGTTTAAATGGAGAAATTAATTCAAAGCAGGTTCTGCTTTAAATTCCCAAATCCAAAACCCAGTGTTAACATCAGGGGTAAATAAAGTACAGTAACATAAAGTTCAGCGCGTTCTTACAGTGACATAAAGTTCTTACAGTGACATAAAGTTCAGTATGTTCTCAGAAACTTTGTGTCTGCTTGAAAACGTACAAATGCTCTTACATTAAACCGCATGTCAAACCAAGTGCCGTTCATTTAACACTCATAAAACAGCAGGTTTTATAAAACAAACATGTTTAAGGTTGTAGTAATAATAATAATAAGACAGAAACAATCACAGCTAATGTGATGAACTGCACCTGTGATTAGTCTTAAGACCCGCTACAATCACCTGTTACCCTGAGTTGTCTCGTATGTAACCTGTGTTAAGATGGATCTGAACCCACACGTATGGGTCCGTGTCGCAGCGGCTCAGTGTTACACGCGTTTGGTTTTGTGCTGCTTCTATCAGACACGTTTATTAAAACTGTGGCGTCATGTAACACCTTCAGAAGTCATGACCGAACGGAGCTGTGGCACCAGGAGGCACCAGGAGACACCAGGAGGCACCAGGAGACACCAGGAGGCACCAGGAGGCACCAGGAGGCGCTAATGAGCGACCAAATGGACAAATTCGTCCATTGTGATTTTGTAAATGTCATCATAATAGTTATGGAAAAGGTATGTGGTGTTTAAATGATGTTAAGTTATTGCTATATGTCCAAAACATGTTACCATGATTTATAGTTATCTTATAGTCACTTATAGTTATTTCTGTAGTAATCACTCTCGAAACGATGCGTGTTTGACAAATACTTTTTCAAGTGTGCGTTCAGATCTGTCGTCAGTATGACTTCATTTGACATGTAAAGAAAGTTTTGTTTCAAACAGCAGCAGCAGCAGCAGCAGGGGCACAAGTTACAGATTAAGAAGTTTTTCTGTATGTTTGAATATGAGAAATGTGAGTAAAATGAAACTCACGCCAGATGTCCAACAGCTGTAAAAACCCCAGCTGTGTTTAGAACATCGTTGACAAACTCATTTTTATTGATAATGCACAAACCGTTACAGATGGACCTACCACAAGCTCTGAGCTGAAACAGTGATTTATGTTCCTGAACAGATTCCAGAGGATGACACCAGCAGATTCTAGAACTATTATTGATTTGGCCACTTCACAGAGAACATTTCATGCCTGATAGGAACCTTATTTGCATATTATTTTCATAATACAAACACATTCCCAATTAACGTGTGGAGAACTTACAGAACACTAATGAAAAACTCCAACAAGTGTTTATATCATGTATCTCTTCAGATGTTTAGAGTGGCTGTTTAAATCCTGTGATGTAAAGAAAGATAAACACACACTTCTCACAACATGCAGTTTCTGGTTTGATTGACGTTGTTGGGGTAGAAACAGTTGTGTGGTTGAAAAGCTGAAGACATTCTCTTATGCCGAAATAGTGATTTAACGCCTGGATGTTTTCCAAACCATATCAGGCATACAAATAAAACCTTAACCTGTTCTTTAACTGTGTTAACCACACAGCCAACCATTGCATGATAATTTGCTATAAACTTCTACATATACCTGGAGATACAAGACATTTAAGTGGCTGCATTTGAATTTTAACAAGTTCATTTTTACAAATGACATCAAATGAATCTCAAAACAAACGGTTTTATATGCAATACTTTTACACTAAAAGATACATTTCAATGTCTAAAACAAGACACAAAGTAGATATCAAAACATGTAGGATATGAAACGGTGTAACTATTATCAGTGACCACACAAGTTCAGCTTCACATCATCTGTGCTGCAGTCACACAACTCTTCTTATAGGCTGTGATGCGGTTATAGATGAAGAATTTCAGGTTCTTCCAATCTCGGTTCTTCAGTGCTTCTGGTTCAGCCCTCAAACACGTCTCACAGTCGCTCTTTGCAGGGACGGTGCAGGAAGTGATGAAGCGCATCATGTGACGTTCCACCGCCCGGACCTCCGTCTGCTGCCAGGGACATTTCTTCTGCGGGCTCTTACCTGTCAGTCAAACAACAACATGATGAGGAAATGTGATTGCAACTCACTATAAGCACATGCTGTTATCTGCTGATGAAATATGACTGACGCATGAAATATTTTCAAAGTAAATTTTCAGGAAGAAACAACAGTTTCATTACAATCCCTCTAGATGAAGCTTCTGATGGGAGAATCGCCCCCACACACATCTGATGATGATGTTAAAAGTGAATCTAATGTTCTTTGCATTGCTGGTGCGATGAACCCCACAGAAAACAGAACCCAACTTTGTGACTGAGTTAAAGGCTGAAGTATTGTACAGCCGTACAAACCAATACCAGCAGATGAAGAGCGTCCCATTTGTGTGCTTCTGTCTTCCTCATCACTTTCCAGAACCTTTTCTGTGGGGGTGAAAGTTCAGCTTAGTAATGTGATTTAGCAAAGACAGATATATGAAAAATAATGAACTGAAGTTACATACCATCAGGATCTATTCCAATCTGGTCCAAGTTCTTGCCATAAAACTCAAATAATCTTCCTTGTTCGAGGGCCATTAAAACTTTGCCGATCTTGGCCAGTTGCAGGGTCTTCTCAGAGAGCTGACAGAACTCACCGGGGACTCTTACGTCATGTCCAAGAAAGTTTGCCAGCTGGTTCATTTCTGTCTCTGTCATACTCAGCACAGTTGAAAGAGTTGCGGCGTGTTTTCGCAGTCTGACAGATGTCAGTGCGTTTGGGCACTTTGCACCACACGCCTTTGCAAAGCCACGCAGGCAACGGGACGCTTGAAAATGTGTCATGGCTTCTGGTCTTGCAAACATATAGACATTGTCTTTTAAAACCCCACAAGCCTCTCTCTGCTTAACCAGGAGCTCTAAAGCACGCAGCATGTTTGGAGTCAGAAGGATTGGAATTGGTCTACCACACGTTCCTCTGGTGATGACCCTTGTGAAGTGTCTGCAGAAGTTTTTTTCCACTTCAGAGAGAGCCCAGTCCACATCCTCATATGGATCAGAAGCTTCTCTTAATAGAAACGCAGACAGAGTCATGCTGGCCACCTCTTCCTCTCTGTGCCGATTAAAGAGAATCACCTGGGTTAGACAAACCTTTAGTAGCTCCATCCAGGCTTTAGAACAGGGACTATCAGAGAGGGATTTGAAGCTCTGGTCCTGCACTTGACTGAGATATGTGTACATCTTCTGGACGTCTTCAGTGAAGGACAGAAGATTGGGCACATTCCACTTTGCCTCCCTGATATTCCTCAGTGCTGTAGCCAAGATCATCTCATTCCACTGACGCTCGTGGACCTCCTGAAACTCACTGGCATCCCTCACAAGCTGTTTGTTATTTGAGATGAAGCCCTGAGCTTTTAAGAGTTTGCTCACTTTAAGCAGAGAGTTCCCAAGCTTCTTGGCAAGTGATGGAATCGTGAACCTGTCAGTTTCACTCTCATACCCACATGTATATTTAACAGCTGTCACAGTCTCTGTGTATTTCTTTGGATTTACACAATCTTCCAGACTTTTTAAGGAGGTGAATCTTCTAGCGTTGTAGACCAGCCGCCCCAGTTCTCGCATCTTCCCCCGCACACACTGCTGATTTTTGGCTAAAAGTCCACCTGTGTTTAACAAGTGCTGCCCAATCTCAGTGATGACTCTGTCATGTTTGATGATGTCAGTGATTGGATCAGGGTTCATGGCACTGATAACTCCCCACAGCTGTTTGCTGATGTTTGAGGGCACAGGTCCAGTGTACGTACAGATGGACTGAACGCGGTTTTTTCCTGGTTTGGGGGAGACGGACTGAGGTTTCAGTCTACATGTACGCATGTGTCTCCACAGAATCTTTCTTGTAAAAAGTCCTCGACAGTACGCACAGTGCATGAAGTTTTCTCCCTGCACTTTTTTATGTGGCCGTTTAAAGGGCACTAATTCCCCCTTTCCTGACTCCATTACAGCAGCGTTGTGAGCGTAGTTTCCTCTGTTCCGGATAAAATCCAGCTGTTTCTTTCTCTCCTTTGAACCCTTTGGTAAACTCAGAGCTTTTTCCACATCAGGTTTATCTGCATGCAAACCCTCTAGATGTCTCGCCATCTTAGCATACGGTTTAGAGCAGTACAGGCAGTAATGTCTCTTGTTGTACACTCTGCCTCCATCTTTTTTTTGATATGCACTAACAACTACATCATCTGCTGTGTTCTGACTTGAACTGGGCTCTTCTCTTCCAGAAGCTTCACATGTAAGGTTGAGCATTTTCTCTGCTGCTGTTGTGTCACTGTGAGGGAGAATCACTGAGCTGCATTCATCAGCGGCTGGATGTTTAGACTGGTTTAGTGTGAGACTAACATCACTGTCACTTTCAGCAGAACTCTCTGAAAGATCGTATTCTGAAGTCTCTGGTGTAAAATCAAACAGCTCATCAGAATCTTCAAGGTCTTTCATCTAAAAAAAAGATGAAAGACACAATTAGTCCCTGATCAAGACAAAATGACAAAATGATTTAAGTCTCTTGTTAAAAACTTACCAAGATATTTTTGGTCCATCTCTGTCTTGGTCCAAAAATCTCATGTTCATTTCGGATCTGCGTCACAATCTGTAAACAGAAGGGTAAAGTACAAACAACATTTTACATTTTTATAGTATTTACTATGTAAACATGACTAGCTAACCAGCATTGGTATACTGTTAAACTGTTTGGTGTACTAGTTTAAAGCCGGAGAGGCTAGCTTCAGTGATGAACTTACCTGCTGAGGGAGGGTGTTTTGAGCAGAAACATCATCGTCCATCGTTGCTAGGAGGGAGGAACAGGAGTGTTGCTCATCTGTTAAACACCAATCTGGTCAATCTCACGCATGTAATATTCCTTCACATCAGTTTGTGTTCATCGTGATCTACGGCATCCATCCGGGCTGCAGGCCCCGCCCCTCACAGATGACTCGAACCCAACACACAGAAAACGTCAGTGATCTGATCATTAACAGCTACTTTAATCGGTGTCTTTATATGTAGCGAATCTAATAGTTTTCAAAAGCCGTTTAAAGCTGTTAACGCTTTGTTATTGTAATGTAATGTTCTTTTGCTCTTCAGTATAAAGTAATAAGTAACTTTGCCACCCGCAGTAAGTAACACCATCATAATGAAATGTAATGATATAATGATCACAACACGTCAAACAGCTTCACTAACGGCGCATTACAGTCGTTCAGACGCCAATGCATTTAAACGGGTTTAATGTTTTACCTGTAAACGCAGAACTAACGAGAACGGAGCGCGTCGTGCGCTGCTCAGACGAGCGAGGCGCGTGACGTCACACGCGCGAACCCCAACTTCAAAATAAAAGTCCGTAGGTCTGAACGTAAAACTACTTTCCGTAACAACACACGGTAAATACTACTTTTAAAAAAACTCTTAATTATAAACATATCTAATTATATAAATATATTAGTTTAACTCCTCTGCAAACCTGTAATAATATTGCAGCATACTAGTATGTTACAGCAGCTGTGTGTATCGCACTATAATATGTAAGAATCTGAAAACGTAAAGGATAAATGAAATGATTTACCTCTCCACCAGTGTTGTAGACAGTTATCCAGATAAAGAAATTAGTGTAGTTTCATTATGTTCAAAATCACAGCGTGAACAGACTGTTCTGATGACGTGCTTAGGTGACGTGTTTGGCGAATCTGAGGTTTGTAAAGATTTGCTCATCTGACCTGTGATCTGATCTGTGTGATCTGACCTGTGATCTGATCTGTGAGATCTGACCTGTGATCTGATCTGTGTGATCTGATCTGTGTGATCTGATCTGTGATCTGATCTGTGTGATCTGACCTGTGATCTGATCTGTGAGATCTGACCTGTGATCTGATCTGTGTGATCTGACCTGTGATCTGATCTGTGTGATCTGA
>JBAJNP010007364.1:0-22791 GCA_036877545.1 Yasuhikotakia modesta | reverse complement strand
CAAAGTCTCCTGTCGCTTTAAAGGTTTACATTACTGAGCGTTTTTCTGTTTATCTCCTCTGGTATTTTGGCCTGGTTTGGGTTACTGTTTGTCGGCCTTTGCTGTCTGTTTATTGACCTCCGCCTGTTTGCCGTTTTGTTTACGTCGCTACTGACTGTCTGTTGTACTGATCTCTGTCTGACCTCAGATCTTGGTTTATTCTAATAAACCGCGAGACTGAGACTTTTATTGCCACCCTAAGAGTTTGGTGGCCATGTATGACAGTGATTTCAACCCTGTTTCACTAGGTTACAATTCACCCATCTGTACATAATATGCAGTCTAGTATTAAGTTAGATAAACACCGTTGCTAAAGCACAGTGATCCATGTTATACTATATACTTTAAACCAGTCAGAAGCCAGAAAACCAAGCCTTTATTTTCACTGAGATCAATTTGGGTTGGATGGGTGGAGCTTCTAAAGCAAAGTTCTGTAATGCACTGACCGCACACTCACACAGCCAGAGTGGACCACAGAACTTTCCCCGAGGAGCCAGAACTGAGCATGTGTTAGACGTGCATGTTAACCCCTATTAGTATTAAACTTTTCTGAAACTCAATTTTAAGTTACAGAAATGTACTGCCATCTGTTGTGCTTGCTGTTGCCTTGCTTGAGACGGTAGCCCACTCTGGACCAATCAGCTCACAGGGTTCCTGGGAAGTAAAACACATGTTGGAATTTATGTCCACTCTCTACAATAAGCTGACGTGTCTCAGTGAATTAACAACTGCAAACCACTGCAACAATGTTTAACACATTCCTTAAAACAAATAGACATGGTCTGAAATGAAGGTTATATTAAATACATCAGTAAATTGATGTATTTTTATGTCATGTTGATCTAGGAAAATTACATTAAGTTTATAGCCAAAAGTGAGCACGATATGAATGTATACGCAGTACGCATGCATTCTTTTACATACGTGTAACGTGTAAATTCAACGATCTCAGAAAAAGGTTTATCCTACAAAGACCTTATGAAAAGTTTTCTGAAAAGTTTTCTGAAAACACTAGGTGTTCAGATATTTGCATAGGTTCTCTTCTCGAGCCACACTACATGCAAAACTTATGAAATTATTGTAATATCTCAGTCGAAGATATTTAATACTAGCATCTTACTGCTTCTGACTAAAGCAATGCAGTTTAGCACACAACTGTGAATGCATTTAATGCATCACCTCCAAAACACAAGGTCCGGATTCACTAATGAAAGCTAGACTGCTGGGTCTGCTTACCTCAGGGCTCGACCGGTGACTGTCCCGCCCGTGTCTCCAAACAGACTGTGTGTATCGCTGGATCCCCTCTTTCAGTCGCTGAAGGAATGTCGACGTGGAGCTGCCAAACGTGAACGTGTAGGGCACACATGAACGCGCTCGTTGGAAAGATCTTTCTCTTCTCTGAGCTCGTACCGCTGGCGTAGGTGAAGTGGGCACGGCGCTCCTCACACTTACCTGTCACATTTCGTGGCGTGTTGAAAGTTAAAGGGGGACATTCTTGAAACACGTGCAATGTATGAATCCACCAAAAGCTGTATTTAAAATATATTTAGGTGCATTTTATAGCGCATTGCGCTGTATGTGGTCTGTGTTTATAATGCTTGCAGCTGCACCTAAACAAATTCCTTGTAAATCTGTATTTTTTCATGAACTTAAAACTCTACTATTCAGGTTGTAAGGGAATCGTTTCATTTCTTAGATACGATGAAGCCATTTTTTCATCGTAAGGATACTTGTGATCTCTGTCCTAAAGAAACTATATTCATCATGCGATTCAAGACAGTTTTATTTATGTGGGAAGTCTGTAAAGGCGTGTTATAAAGTTAAGAAGGCGTGTCTCCTTTTGAGGTCAGAGTTGTGATTGGTTCAAACTGTGTGGTAGGTTGGTCACGTGTAATATTTTGTTATATTGTTTGATAACTGGTCGCGCTCCTTATCTGCTGAATGATTGGCTGATGGTTATAGTAGGCGGTCCCTGTCTGTATTTGGGGTAACCCTCGTGTCGTCAGATGTCATTCAGAAATAAGCGTTTGCGTCGCATGCGATCCCATTATAAGATCAACCATGGAAGCCCCTTCAGCCCAGTTTCAACACGAACCGGTAAGTTTTACTGTGTTTTAAATAGGTTGCACTTTCGTTGTGTACTTCAGAGGTAATGTAATGGTGTTGTACTTCACTGTACTACAGTAATGAAGCTCATCGCTGTGACTGAATACTTTGGAGGTACATACTTTTGTATGAGGCTAAACAAACTGGACTTACACTTCATGTAAACCCACACAGTATTACAGTCATCTGTTGAATATGTAATATATATTACAATAATATTATTATTGTAATATCACGGTATACTATACTATAAGTATACTATATATTTATAATGTAGAAATTACTTTTAAAGGATTTGCATGTATGTTTGTGCATTTAAATGTCAGTGTACCTCTCTCTGTGAATATATGGTCATGTTGGTTAAGGCTCCAATATATACGTATATAAGTAAGTATATAAGATTTATATACACTGTTTATCCATCTCACAACGACAGTTGTGTCCCTATGAGATCTAAAACCTCTAAACCTCACGTGTTTAGTGCAAGTTTGTGGATGTCTTTACTATTAGTATCTTAGCGGTCTTACTATATAAACATGACTAGGAGTGAAATATATGCATCAGGCAACATCCACTCTTACCCTTTTCCTATATACAATTTGTGTGACTTGTTTCACTGTATTAACATGCCTTTCAATTAAAAATAAATATGTCAGCATCATAACATAAACAATGATCATCTCACATAGTGATAAAGTCATATCTTTAATTTAAACTTACAAAGAGACAAAATGAAATGAATTATAACATTTTTCAGTGCAACTAAAAGATATTTACACAAGTAAATGTAAGTAAAAGTTTACTTTTTTCACAAGTAAAAGTAAGTTACATTGTAATTCAAGTTCAAGTTTATTTATTTTCATTGCAATAAATATAAAAATTTGTGGCTTTGATTTTAATAAATGCTGGATAAGTGTGCAAACAAAATTATTCACAAGACTTTTTTTAGATTTTAAACTAGGTATTACATGACATTTTAAATGTAACAGTTCGAAATAAAGACAAAAATAAGATACTTCATGTAAAACTGTTTAAACTAAAGAAAAAACAAATGACCTATTGCAGTTTGTTTTAGTTTGTTATTAAGCAATGAAACTTTTTGGGGACCTGTATATATACATATGTCATATATGTCATAGTAAAATAAACTATATACATATAACTAAACTATGTAACTATATACAAACTATACATTAACATCTGAGAGGAGGGATCTGTATCCATGGGAAAGTCTGTCTATTAAAAAGGCATTTGTGTGACCAGCCTAGTTAAATAAACATTTTAACTTGTGTTAAGCGTGAGTGCCAGCCTCACCCACTACTTCATGTTTAAGGAGGGTAGTTAGTGAGCCGTATGAGAAGAGTTCAATCCGTTGTCCTTTATACACACAAACTGTCTCCACTTTCACACAGTTACATCACTGCTCAGCTGCAGGCGTGTTCACCTTTAACTCAACTTACCTTTATACCTTTTTGCTCCCAGTTTTTCTTGTTCAGGCTTTTTTCCTTATTACCTAATGGATTGTTTTCTGTAGGTTGTCAAGCAAGACAAATCGCTCTGAAATTCATTCACAATATTCCGTAATCCGGAGCGCGTATTTATTTGCGTGACTGGAATGAAAGGTGGGAAAGTTCAAGGCCATTATAACTGAATCCATTACAAATGCTTTGTGCTTGGAGTTTTGTTTGTAATGTGTGTGTGCACATGCAACATTCACTCGTCTGTAGAACCAGCGTTTAATGAAATGCACAAAACCAGAAAAGGCAAGTCGGAAAGATGTGCTTAAAAACATTTTGTAATTTCTGTCCCTGTTGTGCGGGGAACACAGTCCTCACTATAAAATAAACACTGGTAATAATCTCTTATCACCTAAAGTGGGTGATTTAAAAGTATCTGAACAGACCTGATTAAACTCAACTTCTTATTAATGAACTGAATGTTTATTTTTCCAGTTCCACAAACGCTCCTGTCATCAATGTTTATTTTCTATAGAAAGTGAGGCGGCCCACAGTAAAGCACTTTATTGGGCTGGTGTTGTAAATCATTGTTTAAATTCCCTCAGTGGCAACCCAACCTCTGAACACACATGCAAGCTCGTAAATACTCCAATTACCATTTTATCAAATCAATAGTAGTGATTACAGGAGTGAATAAATGTTGAATTATGACTGATGTGTTCGTGGATGTTTTCCGACAGGTAGAACTGGATAGTTTTAATTGTTTTAATAAATACATTTCACACCTGCTATTCTCATATTAACATTTTAAAGGTGACTTTGGTTAAAAGGCCAAACAAATGAATGTCGATGCAAATGTCTCACATGTCCAACAACATGACTGATGACATGCGAGAGGTTTATGCAAACATATTGTAATATGAGAGTAATATGAGCTCATGTCTGCATATGTGGTGAATGATCTGTGTAAATTATGGATGTGTCTCTCTGTTTAGGATTTGGTTGATATTTTATGGAGACAGGATGTTGATTTGGGGGTGGAACGAGAGATCTTTGATGGATGTTTACGGCAGAAGACGGAGGAGACAGAGAGAGCGAGAGAGAGAGAGCAGAAGAGAGAGAGAGAGATGGAGAGGATTATGCAGAGGTTACAGAAACTGGACAAGGAGACGGGAGAGTTTTTGCCTGGTCCTGCGTCAGTGAACTTCCAGGTAAGAATTTTATCATCTTAAACTGCATTCATATCTACACACACACATAAACATCACACTAATACCCTGCTGTGGTTGGGGTATGACTGTCTCATAACACAGCAATGTTATATATTACAATATAGAGTAGCTATTTTTGCTGTAAATTCAAGCAAAATGTTATCATTTCTTATTTCTTATATTCTTATTAAATACTACAAATGACATCCCCTTAAAAACTCGTTTAATTGGACCTAATGGATCAAACCAGGATTATAGTCTGACAGCTTCTTTATGCACATAACAGCTTCTGCAGATTATATAATTTAATTTATATAACTAATGCAAAAGGAATTAAAACAACAGTGCATTATAAACACGACTGGATTAGTTACATGAGAAGTTGATCTATGGCCCTCGATGATAATGTGCCAACTTGCATTGTTGCCCGGCAACCATAAACAACCTTTAGTTACACGCGATACGAGGGGAGTATCAAGACACACCAAAACAAAATGATGCTCATTATAATGAACTGGATGCACTTGTCTGAGGCTCAGCACTCTGCATTTAAACATACAGCAGGATTTAACACAGGATGAAGGGTTAAAAAATCATATTTCTAGTGTTAAATGTATATATGGTGATATTGCCCCGCCCCAAAAAATACACACACACCTTAACAACATCCACACACATTAAACTTCATGTCAAGTACTGCCTGCTAAGATACTTTCATTACATTTTAGGCCCTACCTCTCTCAGCGACGTTGCCCTCTGCAGGGTCTACCCAGCACTCACCAGTTACCCAGAATCCTTTGCTCACCGCTCTGCTGTTCTCGCAGAAGTCTCAGAAACCCCCCTGTGAAGAGCAGGCGTTCAGTGAACTGCAGTCAGTGCCAGATTTGCAGGTATGTACACACACTGCTAACATGTCTCAACTGGTTTATAATTGAAATAAAACTGTTTCTTGGAAACTCCATACTAAACATCAGAATAAAGCTTTAACAGCAGTAGTTACTCTAATAGGTTGGTTTCTGTTGTACATGTTAAAGCACATAGACATTAAATCCTGTATTTTAAAGACTATAGGACAAAAGTAACTAAAGCAGTTCAGTTTTCTTCAACCATGAATGAATAACAAATAGGTTCCGCCACGTGCAAAGTTGGGTTTTCTTTTTGTGTGAGAAAAAACAGGTCTTTTCATAAAGAAATGAGTTTTAAATATTAAACTAATTAATTTATTTAAATATTTAACCATTTAAACTTAGTAATTTAAATAGTCATCATGATTTTAGTTTAAACTTATGTATTTATATTAACTTTGGAGTTCTGAAATGTTCAAAAGAATGACAGATGCTTACATTGACCAAATACACTTTATTCAACATATATATTATTATTTTATATTATTATTTTACAAGATTTGTGGCTGTGAGATCAGAGGCAGTTAAAACATTAGTTGATGTTGAACATTAGTTTGGACAATTATTACATTTCAGTCCATATCTTCACAGACTACTGCAAATCTACTGACATTTTATGTGTCTAAAACATTTACATCCACCAAAACTAACTATTCAATTTAAAAATAAACTGTAACAGTGATTCCAGGCAACTGAAAAATAAAGTGAGAATGTTGTCAAAAATAATGTCATGGTCAGTTTTTACTTATAAATTGAAACAGATTTTAAGATAGCTGGCATCAAGTTTTCTAAAGCATCCTGTTATGAATTCAGGCTGTATCTGTTGCTTCTGTTTAATCCTGGAAACTTCATTATCCTGAAGATATTGACATTGAATAATCTGTTCCTGGACTTTAACCACTTTAGTTTGTTTGTGATTGACAAAATTGTTGCAATTGCTTGTGATCTCTACTTTTGCCACATATAAGTGAGAGGTGGATGATTCAAGATAATAGCCATTATTTCTGTTTACATTTATGCCAATCAGTGAAGATTAGAAAGATTGTAATTTCTACTGACGCTGCATGATTCTTGTGTTTCTCTGTTAGTATTATTTGGATTTCTTGGAGTCTGAAAGCCCAAATCTGCCCTTAGAGGACATCATTGAAATCTGCAGCCCGGATCCGTCACATAAGGAGAGTTCAGCAGATACATTGTGTGATCTGGGTGAACTTACACAGACAGTTTCTGACTCTGTTGATGTTGCTCAGTCTTTGTTATGCCAGCCTTGTATTCCAGTTCAGGAGACATTATTAGCAACACTGTCAGATTCAGGCGATTCTGTATGTTTACCTTTAAACACAATTTTTAGCTCCAGTCTGCTTGAGAATCAAATGAGTTTACATAAATGCCAGCTAAACTCAAACCAGTCGACCATTGGTGAGTTTTGTCCTGAACTTACAAGTACATGTACCATCAGAACCAGCACACAGGAAGAGTCAGATGTTTCTCCTGAATGGAAAACCTCACATGCGCTCTCATGTGTTGCTGACAGCCCCGTCCTGATAGGTTTCGATGACTCTGCTTCTGCTGAGCCTGTGGATCTGGACACATCCCTGTATGCTACTGACAGCATAAGTGACCAATCAGAGGAGGAAGAACTGGAGAGCATCCAGTCAAATTGCGTTGACCTGCTGTCTATGTCCCTGGACTCAGAGGTCATAGAGGAACTATACGAAACTGTTGAACACCAAACACCAGATGATACATTAGAAAACCTCATACAAAGAGAACCTTTGCCAAACCTCACAAGAGGAAAAAAACGCGTGTGTCGTGATGAACAGCGAGCTCAAGCTCTGGGTTTGCCGCTCAGCGTGCAGGACATCATCAGCCTGCCTGTGGAAGCTTTTAATGAGGTCATCAGCTCTAGCAAACTTAGCCACGCCCAACTTTCTCTTGTTAAAGACATTCGAAGGCGGGGCAAAAACAAGATGGCCGCCCAGAGCTGTCGCAAGCGCAAATTGGATAGTCTTGTTGATCTTGAAGAAGAGGTTGAGGTGTTGAAGAAGCAGAAAGAGCAAGTGATGGAAGAACAACAAAGGAATAGTAGAGAGCTTCAAGACACAAAACAAAAGCTCAAGAAACTCTACACTGAGGTCTTCAGACAGCTGAGAGATGAGCATGGAAACCCCTATAACCCAAATATGTACAAACTACAGCTCAGCACTGATGGAGCTATTTACCTGCTGCCACGTAGCGCAGCTAACAAGAAAAACACAATGCCTGAGGATTCACCTGTTGCTGTGTAGCCTGCAGTATGTCTTAAAATGTGTTTCAATGTCCAGTAAGTGAGCTGTACTATAGAGGACGTCAGTGGGTCCCACACACAACTCAGGACAACTTGTCATCCTATATTAATGGCCCTGACAGTATACATAGCAAAGCTTCCCCCTTTTTTTTACTTACAGAGTGTCTTAGATACATTATATTTGCTTTTATACTTAACCAGGACAGCCGATAAAGGCTGAGAATTTTTGTTTATGTTGCACTAAGTTGTTTAGGTCTTGTGACCCTGAACATAATAAATATAGTTAATGCATTTAACACATGTTGACATCAGAACTGTTAATGTATTTCAAGATAGACAGTAATTATTTATTAACAGTCTGAGAACATGAGATAAAATACTGTATAACTACTGAATTACAGTTGCTGGATGTTCATCAAAGGGTCAGAAATTTTACATTTGTGTGGAAAATGTTTTTTTTATCAAAGGTGGATAAATCCATGTTTTATTAATTTGTGTGTTTTGTCTGATTAGTACGCATGCTTTTAACCAAATAAAAACGTGTATGCAGTAAAATCCTCTAGTAGTTTAACTGCCCCCTGCTGGCACAAGCACACAACAGCTACACGTAGATGCCACCACACAGAAAAGTAAATCTGGTTCATACTAAATAATTAACTAGTGTAAAGTATTGTTATTAAAGTAAAACCTCACAGGTAACCTCTTCAATTTCCAAATGTATTAAACAGAAATTAAAAAAGGTTTTAAACTGATATAATATTTTGTATCAAAAATATTTTGAATCCTATAGTTTTAATTTGAATGACAAATATAAAATAACACCAAAATATAAATTAAATATATGGGCATGCAAATAAACACAGAAACAAAGAAAAGCCTTCTGACTTGACATTTATTATATTTTGAAGGCACTTTCCATTTACAGATTAAATCACATAAGGGCATCACGCAGTGGAAACATTTTACAATTTAATTCCTATACACAAGTGTAATGGTACTTTTTTGGCAGGCGAATTCCTGTTTCTGGCGTTCTGACCAGAGCAAAAAGGCTTTTTTTGGAGATGTGTTAGGAACACTCTAATATTCACAAACTTGTTTAATTGCCATTTCTCTCTCCCACTGACCTAGAAAGGTGTTATAGGACACCTAACCTGTCAATAATTTTGGTGTGATCAGTAATTGCAGAGGAGGGAGGGAGTTTCGGCAAAGGGGCAGGGCTCAGGGAAGAGAGCCTTTGGAATGGCGTGAGAAGCCGGACTGGCTCTCTCTTTCATGCTCTTTAAAGTACGTCTGTTCAATACGGTGGCAGAAGGATAACAGGTTAGTGTAGGACTTAACCTTCTCTGCTAACTCATCGCTGGTCAGCTGAGTGGTGAGGATGGTGAAGAGATGACCAAACACCAACGCGTCCAGTTCAGTAGGCCTGTTACATTTACACACAATTGCTTTCATTAGCTCTCAATAGAGTGTAATGATAAAGTGTGATGCACTTTGAGTATTCATGTATAAAACACTTACTGTTTGTTAAAAAAATAGGGCTGAGTTCCCAGCCGCTGTGATAAAGCCTGACAACACTGACTCACATCTTCATAAACCTGAGCACAAACACACAACATTGTGTAGTTAAAATAACTAATGACACTACACACACAAACAATACCTGCTGCACACTCTTTCCAGCCCATCCAATCGCGTTCATCTTCCTCCGGACCTCCCACTGTTTCTGATAGGCCAGAATGTGATTGAGGGGCCAAGAATACGGACTGCTGTATCGCGGCCTGGAGATCTGCACACATGCACATTAACCTTTAATATGTATAATATTAAATATACTGTTTTAGTTGTTATGACATGCATTATGTAACTCTATTATTATATAACAACATATTTAATTATATATAATTATATGTGTTGACATCAATACATACAATACACACCTCTGTAGCAGTAAAGTCGTCACACCACTGGATATATAACTACAAAAAAAGAAAAGTTCTCATAGTTGATAATTTCTGTATTTACTGTATTTATGTAAAGAAATACAATGACATTAAGGACTTCAGGGAGGTTCAGGTTTTACCTCTGCAGTCAGAAGCATATTATTGACCAGCTCCATGTACGCTTTCATCTCAGCCCTCTGAACATCATCCAGCCCGTCACTCAGAGAATGACCCTGTCACAGTGTGATGTCACTCAACAGCCAGAAATACAACATTCATGTATTCGTATTGAGTTTATATTAGTGTGTGTGTGTGTGTGTGTGTGTGTGTGTGTGTGTGTGTGTGTGTGTGTAGGGGGGTGTTGTAAACCTTTGCTTTTGTGAACTGCACAATCGGCCCTAATTCTGACACAACTTGATTTCCAACATGGATGAAAGGAACCTTCCCTAAAACAGAACAAACAAATCTTAAACCTAACATGTAACACTGAAACCAGAAGGACAATGAGATTAAAGCAGAGAAGGTTGATGGTCACCTGATGGTGACATGTACTCAGCATTAGAGCGACAGTACACCTGCACCGGCAGACCACACATCCTCAGGAACGTCTACAAAACACACACACTTCACTGAACACAAAACAATCAGCTTACACATTTTATAAACCTGTCAGAACATCTTTGTTGTGTAACAGTGTATCTGCAGGTGGGCTGGTTTGTGGAACAACACTTCACCTGCACAGCCAGAGAAGATGCTGAGTCTGATAACAGGATTTGATCCTCTGCAAAACAACACAGAAAAACAGATCATCATGAACAGATGGTTGGTTTGTATTGTGTGGTTGTAAAGATCTACATGTTGAAAAACCTTTAAGAGGCTGGTACAGGGTGGCATTTTCTGGCCATGGTTCAGCAGCTGGAAAAAATGTAATAAAATTAAAGATATTAAGAAACTTCCCATGAAACACAAACTCACACTTTCATACATATTTTAACAAATCTAGGTGCACTTTATACTAATAACGTTCCTGTGTAGCTCAACTGGCAGAGCATTGCGTTAGCAGTGCAAAGGTTGTGGGTTCGATGTCAGGGAACACAAGAACTGATCAAATGTATGCGTTGAGTTCACTGTAAACGTCTGCCAAATGAATAAATATAATAAACGTTTCATGAATTTATCTTTGACCCTGACAATATTGCTGACGACATCTAATTTTATAATAAACCCCCAGAGGTACAACAAGCACGTAACCAAAGCATATGCAGAAATATGAAATAGCTGTAAGGACAAATAATAATGACGATGTATCCAAACCTGTGACTCACAGGCGAATATTACCTGCAATCTGAGAGACAAACGCCTCTGCAGCAAGAGACATGACGACGCAGAGAAACCGTCAAACTCGCATAAAAACGGAGTAACTGTTTAATGAAACTGAAACAACATTAATTTTCAGCACAAGGGCAAAGAAGCTCCTGTCCCAGCGCAGTGACGTCACGCGGAAGTTGTTCCTGCTCTCTAACCAATCACGTCTTTCCACTTCCGGTCGCGTAATATGAAAGCGGTCCCTTCGTTTAATGGATTTTATTTACGTTATTTATTGTTAAAAACCTTAAGTCACATGATATTTCTAATACTGAGACACAACCCTTTGAAAGGCTATTATTTATGCATTATATTATTGATTTATTAGGTGATAATGCACGTTCGCAGAGGAGCAGGTGTCTGTGAGCGGTCATTGTGGTGTCTTGAGGACTGTGCGCGGGCCCGTAAATCACGAGCGCGGACCCGCGGCTGCAGCTGTACGGTGCTCTGCATCTGAACTGCTGTAAGAACACTTAATAATATCCTTATACATAATATCAAGAAAAGTAATGTGTCTGTTTAAAAATATGTGTATATGTAATGTGTACGTGAATTAAGGAACAGGCTTAATCGTTATTTAAAAGCCACATATTTAATATTACTCTCATAATGTTACTAAACAACACATTTATTGTCAGTTAAATTACTATATAGGGTGATGAATTAAAGCACAACTGCAGTAGTACTTGCAGAATATATATATATATATATGTATGTATGTATAAATTATAAACGGACACATTTTCACTCTCTTTTATTAAAAGGCAATATACATTTCTCTGAAATATCTTTAAATAACTTTTCAGCTCATCATAAAATGTAACAGATTAGACATTTATTGTGCTGTCGTACAATTTTTTTCAGCAGTCGAGGCATCGCTTCCAATTATCTGAAAGAAAGACGATCTCAATAAAAAAACTACATTGCAGCATTAAAACCCCTAAGAAATATTCTGATTATTTAAGATGCTGTTTGATTTAAACACGATCATGGCAGAGATGTAAGCTAGCTGATATTTAGATGTCCTTATATATGCGTGTATAAAATAATACATTATTTGCAGTTTTATTAAAAATGCTCAAAATATTCTGTATTAATTTTAATATGCTGTTTTTCTTTGCATGTGCAAGGTATTTTCTGGCTAAAATGTAAGGGAAAAATATGGGAATGGGAGTCCAATTCAATGGGAGTCCAATTCAATTTCTGCAACTTGTTTTCTTTTGTTCAGAAGCAGACGTTTTTGCATCGTCCACATACTCCCCTAAAACCGAATCTGTGAATGTAGTGGCTGAACACACATTCGGTTCTACAGGGTATATATAGACGACGGGACAAAGCTTGCAGACGAACATTAAGCTTCTCAGAAATTGAATATATAAAAACGCACGACGTTCCCCATGAAAAAAAAATGCAGTTTGCACATATATTCGATACAGCCTTAGAAAATCGAATATATCCTGTAAAATACAAAATACAATTATTTTCTGAATAAAATACCACGAATTATATATTAAACAGAAAATTATTATTGCATGAAATCATACAAAACCTAGAAGAATTGAATAAAGGTATAGAATCTATCCAGTTTATTTTCTAAAACCGAAATCTAGTCTTTTTATCACTGTAAATTGGTGATAAAAAAAATGATAGTTTATTATAATAACTTGACAAATGAAAGAAAGGTCTCTCATTCATTCTCTTTTTCTCTTCTGTCTCTCCCCTCGCCGCAATGCAGTAAGTAGTAAATTAAACCCGCTCGCTTTCAGTGATTCGTTAACAAAGCAACCAAATAATAAATCCAGGCTTTCTCGTAGAAACCTACTGCATTTAACACTTTTTAAAGTCAACTTTAAGTATTGTATAAACATTATAAAATGTCACATTTTGGATTTTTCTCTCACTCAACAGTATCAACTCTCATCTGCATTCAGAAAATAAAAAAGCGGACTATTGTCAAATTTTACCACGTTACATTTCTAATTTAAAAAAGATAAACAGCAATTTTCAAAACCATTAGCATCAAAATCATTATATGGTTAAGGTTTAACGAAAAAAAGCATTTTTCTCAATATTATGTCTGAACTTACCCCTTGATGAACTGAGCGAGCATTTTTTTATATTTATTTACGAAATAAACAAAAAAAAGTATAAAACACAAAATAAATATTATGCACAAAAGGACAGACACAGAAATCCAGACAGACGTGCTCGTGCTCAGCTTCTCTGCGGCAGAGCGCGTGGGAAGGACAGAGAGGAGCCGATATCACCTCCAGCCTCACCGCGTCTCATCTGTGATGCCCAATGACGGGCGCGCGAGGCTCGTAAAACCGTTTTACAACCTGAGCTGTAAATCAACTGTTGAGCTGGGAAAGCTTAGAAACCGCAGATTTTCTCCCTAACAGTGGCGTTGCCGGCTAACCACATCTTTACAGAACGAAATAAAAAACAGAAATGCAGGTGCAGTTAAATAACTTCTTCACATCTAGTCACAAGACAGTGTGTTGCTATGGGCTTATTTTTCTTTAGAAGAAATATTATTTTATTTTTCTTTTCTTTTGTTTGTGCATACTTGTCCATGACAAATATTGCGTTTTACATCTGTCGAGTAATGGAACTGTTTATACTAAACCTCTGTAAAAAAAAAATAATGCTTCCTCAATTCAAATTGAAATTTCTAAATTTATATATGGGTATTTCCAAATATCAGCGTTTCCTAGTTCCATTATTTTTGTTTTTCCTCCATTATCTGATTTTTTTGTAGTTTTTTCGTGAAACATATTTCTTAGCCAAATTTGATTAATGCTCATAAATGACGTTTATTAATTTTAAAACGCCTTCATCTAAAGCGATTCTGTACATTTATATAGGATGAACATATATATGCACTCTCTTAATCCCGTTAAAGTTAAACCCAATTAACAATACAGGGTGGAGCCATTCAATGCGGTTTTGGTTTTACTGCAGAATTAAAGAAAATCGTCATCAGATGAACTATGTCAGACTTTTAAAAATGCGCAGTAGGACTTTTATTTTGAAGCTGCAAATACACTTCCGGAAACCTGCAGTTACGTCAACGTCACACGCCCAGCCTCAGTCCGATCCATCGCTGCAAAGGCAAGTCAAAAAGTGAGTTCGTGCAGATTACATTTAAACCTATAATGTAAATAACTTAATAATGCGATTTAGTATGTGTTAAACATGTGTGAACATGTGTTAAATCACACAGGTTAAATCCTGCTGTATTCATTCAAGAGCGTTTTTGAGTGGGGGCAGGTGTTTTCGGGACAGTATGTTTATAATAACCTCTGCAATAATACAGTTACCTGACATCTTGTTTCTCAGTGAAACTTACTTACATGTTTGATCTGGATTCACGTGGGGTTTATTTTTTCTATCCCACGTTGTTGATATATTGATTCATCTCTATGCTAAGGGATATATTGTTTTCTTAACATTAATATACCAGTGATGCGTTACCAGTATGTTTGCATGCGTGCATGTCTGTTTTTTTCTGATTGTGAGTTTAATTTGATGTCTTCAGGCTCCAGACCTGAATAACAATGGGAGCCATAATTTCCCGGTGGAAGGTGATTATTGCTCATTCACTCTATTCATTTCTTAATTCCTTGTGTTGTTTCTGCACTTCTGTGTTGATTATTGCAAACAATAGTGAATATTTGTGCCCCAACAGTCAAAGCCTTCCACTGTGGAACTTCTGGAGTCGCTGGATAAGGTGAGTTTTTCACTGTTGTTCAGCCTTTCTGAGCCCACTGTGACCTTATTACAAATCACAGAGCTGAATATAATCATCTGAACTTCAGTCATGGCTGTATCCCCCCTCCTCTCTGAGACTCTCACTGCTGTATCACTGGCTCTCTTCCCAAAGCCTCTGTCTGTCTGGAGCTGGTATTGACAGGACCATCTGTTCACTAAGTTGCTGCGGTTGACCTTAACTGTCCAGCAGTGGTCACTGCTTTGGTTTCCAGTGAATCTCAGGGATACACTTTGCCGTCCCAGAGGGCTTTGTGTTTAATTGCAGCCAGCACTTTTCATCCTTAACCAAGAGAGTTTGTGTTCAGGGTTCAGTATTTATGTGTTCTGCATTAGCAGGGGTCAGTGGCTCACAGATTTATGATCTGAGAAGGTCTTTCAATGTCACCCTGAAAGAAAACACAGTCTGTTCATGGCACTATTTAAGAAAACAGCATTTTAATTTAAAATTACACATAATACACCACAGTAGTTTATCCATAATGCAGTTATATAATGTTATATAATACCTTACATAATATCCTATATATTGCTATATAATAATATCCTGGAATAGCTGAAAATGTGTAGTCCTTACCGTTATAAAGTATATAAAATCTATTTAACTTTATTAATAAAAGTTAAATTATATTTTACTAAAAAAGCACATTTCTAGGGTGCATAAACGCATTTTAACAATAAATCATAATTTATTATCCTTAGCGAAACATTTAACAATACAAAGATGACACAATATATTATTATGTCATAAATCTACAGGATATAAAGGACCTTGAGGAGTTTCGTGCGAAGAACCAGCGTTTGTTAAAGTTATGGGTGGGCCGACTTCTGTGTTACTCCTCTGCCCTGTATCTGCTCACGTGTTTGTGTGTGTATTATCTGTACTGTCCTGAGCAGTGGGGCGCTCGAATCATCACCGCCCTGCCTTTACTGTTCTTTCCAGCACTGTAAGTGTTACTCTTTATATAAGATAATGACTTTATTGTATGTCGATTGGTTGTTTTGATGCTAATGCAATTGTTGTTATAATCAAAGTGTTTGTTTTCTTTATAGAGTGTTGTTGGTACGAAAGTTGCTTATCTTCCTTTTCTCTAAACGCACAGAAAAAAACAGTAAGCCCTCAACAAGGTCTTTCTTCTTTGTCCACCTCAGCTGATTGTGATAAATGAGTTATGAGTTTCAACCATTTTGATAGAAAACTGTATTTTAATTGGCTGATTGGTCCTTTGACTGATTCAATGATTGGTTGGTTGACTTTGTGGATTCTTGTGGTTTTCTCTCTTTCAGGTGAAAAATTAGAGGATTTAAAAACACAGAAACGGAAAATAGTAAGTGTGAACATAACACTCAGAAAACCGTTAATTGGACGCTAAAATTATCTATTAATATCAGGTATCCTGAGATAGTAGAAGCTTAACAAATGTTCAAGTTAATAGTTTTATGTATGTTTAAAAAAATACTTAAAACAAATAAATATGTTTTTGTCAGCTTGAAGAGGTGATGGAAACAGAAACTTACAAAAATGCAAAACTCATATTGGAGAGATTCGACCCAGAGACTAAAAAGAAAGCAGTGAGTACAATATTGTGTAACAGAAGGACTGAATATGAGTTCAGATACATGCTGGAGTTATATTTTCTTATTTTAACAGGAACTAGAAGCCACTCCAGTCAGACCCCATATGACACCTCGTCCAGGACAAGGTTTGTTCTACTTTCAGTTGTTGTTAAAGTATGTTTGTCTTTATTTATAATGTGTGCGACACTTTCATTATGTCTAGATCTCCGACAGCGCCATGTTGCCATGGCAACTCCAGGACCAGTGCCCATGACTCCAGGAGCCACGCCCCTCCGTACCGCCCCAGGGGGGCCTCCAGAGAAAGGGGGAGGCAAGACTGTTATGAGCCCTGCAGGATCCAGTCCTGCTGATACACCACAAATGATGAGACGGAGCATGAGTCCATATTCACCAGGAACAGGTTGGACACACACACACCACAGTTAAAGCGGTTTTAGTGATTCTGGTTAACTTGTTAACTAGTGGGTCTGATGAACTGGTTAACTAATGCTTCTTATGTTTGTTGTAATGTAATTATTCAGATACGGCCTGTACAAAAACTACTCATTAGTTCATGGACATAGATGCAGATAAATCTGTTTCTTGCAGTCTTTGTTTTATTTGGAGTTAATAAAATGTCACATTTTAGTTATGCACCCCCCTGGTCCCCCTCTTGCTCGGCCCATCCTGCCTCGAGAGCGCAGCTCTGTGGACAGAATCATTGAGTATTTGGTTGGGGATGGACCTCAGAACAGGTAAAACATTGATATAACATTCGAACAACAGAATCATATCAAGAAAAAACACGTTTCCTGCCCTCCCACTTTCTACATTCCAGTCTGTTTCTCTTTCATGCTCAGATATGCATTGATCTGTCAGCAGTGTTTTTCTCACAATGGTATGGCTTTGAAGGAGGAATTTGAATATGTAGGTAAGAAAGTGTCACAACGCATTACTGAGATCTTTACCTGAGGTTACAATAAATAACATTCAAAATGTAGAATGTTATTTTGCCTTTTAAAGTGACACTGTGTGTTTTCAGCGTTCCGTTGTGTTTACTGTTACTTCATGAACCCGGCGAGGAAGACACGCCCCCAGGCACCCAGACTCCCAGAATTCAGTTTCGAGCGCAGACTTCGCTCTGAATCTCCTGAAGCGCAGTCGTCTGTGGCCACAGAGACGCCGGAGGACAGTGACGCTCCTGAGGGTATTTCATTCCCCGAATGGTGACATCACAGTCAAGACCTCATAAACTCAGCCTACACACACACATAACTGTTGTATACACACTGCACCATGCTTCAGTTTTCTGCTTTTTTCCATTTACATTTTAAATTACATTTACATTTGATGATATTCCTATTTACATTACAACAACAGGTTTGATGCTTGTGCACCAACTAGATCAACTTAAATTAGCTTCCTGGTCCAGCATGGTGAAAGAATGTAGGTTTAAGCTGGTCTGTATATGTGTATATAATAATAAATCCAATCCTTTTATCCTCGTCTTCATTTGCAGATGACACAGAAAAGACAACATCTACTGAACCTCAAGGCCCCGTCCCTGAAGATGCTCCTGTCACACATGAGCCAGACACAGAGGAGCCACGCCCCCAGTGTAGCCCCTCCCCTTCACAGGCTGAGCTGGAAGAGGAAACTGCTGCAGTTCAGTGGGAGCAGCAGAAAGAGGAGTCAAACTGAATGCTGTCTGAATGCAGTGTAAACATGTTTAGGATCAGTGTTTTTTCAATTAAGCTTTTGGTTTTTCTGTTTAGACTTTCTTGCTCTGGAACATGTTAATTTACATGTTATTCTGTTGACAATTTTTACTAATTTATTTATATAAAATGTAGATGCAGCACAGCTATGATATACAGGGCTAAATGTATTCCTTTACATTACATAAGACTTATAGAGTGGCACAGACCATAGTGGTATGGCTGCAGGGTTTGTTTATGAGGGTGATTTACACTAAACAGCCTGCAGTTGCTGTAACATCAGAATGTTAAAAGTTAGTATAAAAAAGTTAGTTTGAGAGAGCAATCTGAACAAAAATACACTCTTTACCAAAAGCCTTGTTCTGTTATTTGGATTCTGATATTTATTTAGAATTTTGTTTATTTGCTTTTTTGTGTTTTGCCAACAGTTTTTTTTTTTTTAACTGTCTTGTGCCTTTCTGGTTAGGAACATGGCTGGGTTGGGTACAGTTGCTGTACAGATTTGTCGTCCTGATCCTATTACAAGATCAAGAACAAAATGTGACATTTCTCATGCTTTGGATGTTTGCTGCACTGATAGAAGTTTACATTTAATAGGTCATTTACAGTCATAACTGCCATTTATTCATGAATGTAAAGTCTGTTTGTTTCCCTCTGCAATTTATATTATTTTCAAGTTTTCTGGTAAACAGACTGACCCAGCTCAACACAAATCAAATTTGTTCCAAGTTAGTTGTGCCTATGTTTGTCACGTTTACAGAGATTTGTATGTGCATGTACAATTCAATAAATGTTTACATTTCTAAAGCACGTTTCTTCAAACGTTGTGATACATAAAGCATCAAATTAACAATAAAACTGCACAAAGACTTCCAAATAGTGTGGTTTATTTAAAGGAATTATTTGGTATTTTTATCAGGTGAAATGCATTGAATAGTTTCTGATTCTAGCATAGACACAAAGCTTCCAACATGCCATTAAAACATTTTTGAAATTCTTCATGTCAGCCATGTTACATATTTATATTCATTATGTGTTGCAAGTTTCAGAACAATTATTGTTTGTGAACATGAATTGTGTTGTGTTATATGTCAGCCTTGTGTGTTGTTAGTCTGTCATACGTTTATTATTAAAACAGGCTGAGATCTTAAACAAGTTACAAAAGTAGTTTCACTATATAGTATTGACATTAAAGTTTGTTCTTTAAACATTAAAATATTTCTTCTAAGGTTTTCATACTCAAACGCAAAGACTTATCAAATCTTTTAGCTTTAAGCTTTATGTGTATCTCCAGAACTGTTTAAAAGCGCACAAGGGCACAGAGCTTGTATTTCTTTGCCCTTGTGCTACTTTTAAATAAAGCACTTTTGAATGACCTTCATCACGTCAGACGCGCATCCGGGTCCTTCAGTAAATAGAGGGTCGCGCATGCGCGGCAGCTCCTCAGCGGTTCGACCTCTGCAGCCGGGTAAGTGAAGGAGAGCTAAACGGGAACCGGCGACGCTAAATGATCACAATCTTCCTCCATCGTTACACGTAACAGTCATTGACTTAAACGATTTAAGATGTTTCATATTCTACTAACAATATTACAATAAGAGGTGCAGCTATTTCGTGTCAGATTTCATTGTGAACGCGCTGATATTGCGTTGACCTTAAACTGTCGGCTTTTCCCATAGAGACAGACGCGGGTTTATTCCTCATCACACTCAGCTCGATCAATCATGTACGCCTGTGCGAAGTTCGTGTCCACACCCGCACTGGTGAGTACATGCGAGGTTTTAACAGATCAAGTAGCATGTAAATGTACAGCCGAAATATTCTGCTTCCTTATGCATGTTTCGCGAGTGCAGGGGCCTGTTGCATTTGGGTTGATGTTAATGCATCCATCGCGATTTTCTGCCCCAATGGCAAATATCACTGCAGCGTATTTCAGGTGCCCGTCATTGCGTTTAAAGTGTCATTGGACAACGGATAGCTGCTGGATTGCTAATGCTATCCTCTGAACAGCTACTCCAGTGCAGTCAAGGTCATTGTATAAAAGATCTGACAGTGAATCGTTGTTGTGTGTCCAGCTGAGATGTTTAGCACAAGCAGATATTTTCTTAAATGTATCAGTTGAGGTTAAGAATAAAGCCAGTTGTGTCGGTTTATAAATCAAGACCGCATTGGCCTGTCCTGGTTTGATGACGTCATTTAGCATTGGAATAGCCACAGACTGAAGCTTCATTCATTTATATTATGTGGTTTTGGTCACTTATGACGTGTGAAATCTCAGGTATAAGTAATAAATGTCGCAGTTAAACATTCATTGCACGCATTGGTTTGGGTTCCGCCCACTACATTCTGTTTGGACCTTGTGTGTCAGTCCTGTGTTTATTATCAGTCTGTAGTTCAATCACAGTTAGCTTTGATGCATGGATAAGATGCTAACCTGTCATTCTTGCATGTCTTCTCTCAGGTCCGTTCTGGCTCAAGGGCTCTGTACAGACCTCTCTCTGCAGCTGTGCTTTCCAGGCCAGATGTCAGTTCCGCAGAGGTGAGTCCGGGGCTTGTATATACAAACCTGTTTTTGTTTTTATACTCTGCATATGAAGTTTAAGATTTAAGGTATTAAATGCTTCATAAATGTCTTGAAATGGTCGCATGGTATGTCTATAAATGTTCATGCCTTAAACTTAATATGAATGTGAATGTCTTGCTATAGGCCAGTCCAGCCTTCCTGCCACAGACGGCTCTCTCCCAGGTTGCTGTGCGAGGTTTTCAGACAAGCGCAATAAGCCGTGACATCGACACAGCTGCCAAGTTCATCGGCGCTGGTGCTGCCACTGTAGGAGTGGCGGGTTCAGGAGCTGGAATCGGAACCGTGTTCGGCAGCCTCATTATCGGATATGCCAGGTAAACTGAACCCAGTTTATCAGGTGGTTCCCCCACAATATGCTTTTCATTAGCAGCTTTGCTGTAAGAGAAATTACATCTAGATGCAAATATTGCAGTGAGGAGTTAGCAGTTTTTTGATGGCTTACAGTTGGCAAGATTTTTCAGACATGTTGAATTTATTATTTTTAACTTAAGCTGGCACACTTATACATCTCAATTTTTGGAGCCAGTGACTGAGGCAGAATTTCCGTGTCCCTTATAAGGGGTTCAGTGGTACGTAACCTCTGTAACCTTCTCTCCCACAGGAACCCATCTCTGAAGCAGCAGTTGTTCTCATATGCCATCCTGGGGTTTGCCCTGTCTGAGGCTATGGGTCTCTTCTGTTTGATGGTGGCTTTCCTCATTCTGTTTGCCATGTAAATGCAGCTCCGCCCACCTCCTGTGACAACACGTTTTACACTGGCTACCAAAAGTTGTGTTGGTGTCATTAAAATTGTACATTTTCCAGGTTTTTGTTGAAGGCTGATACAGTAAAAACATGTATTGTAAAAATGTATCTGGTTACAGAATAAATACATGTATTTCACTATTTAAATTGTTTTTTGATCCCGTACCTGTGAAGAGATTGGTGACTTTTAACCATTATTTCTGGTTAAGTGTTGAGTTATTGTTTATAGCATTTAACTGTCATGCCAACAAGGAAGATTACTTAAAAGTATTGTAACGCAAACAATGGTGCAAAATCAATTTAAGAGTTTAACAAAGCAAGAGCTTTAAAGCAGAATAGAAAGTTTAATTTAAAAAAAAAGGTCTAAAATGGTGCAGTGCAAATAAAAATAACAATGTTAACAAAATGCATATTACTTTTACAAAACATCTTACTAGGGTAACTGAGTAAAATGAACTATTGCCTATTTAACATGAACTGATTCATTTGCAGTAGTTGAAAGAAGGATAAAAATAGTATGTCTTAATTCCACCATTATTATAATCAGAAGTTTATTATAATCAGAATTATATTGATAATTCACAAGCTGGTGTGTTATAGTGTTAGAGCCATAGTTCATGTGTTTCATTTCAATGCACGACTGTTTTCACCTTAAATTGTTCTTTGGGTACGTCTAAGATCTTAGTCTTATCTCAAGCCACCTTTGAGACGTTATTATAGAACTTATAACGGAGGCATTTGTTTCTCACATTTGTTTGCCTTTTCTCTGCACATAATTGCATAATGCAAACGCATGTGATTCACTGAAGATACGACAAACAAGCAAACTTTATCTGAACATAGTGCACGGAGCCTCCTGGTGGCCACAGGGCCTTCTGCAGCCTGTTATATTGCTTATTATTAAGTAGGGTCGGTACTGTTGGGGATGCACAACTTCAGCCATTAGATAAATTAATTACGGCATTTTGCAGATTTGTGCTACTGCAGCAGCTTTATATTGTTCTTATTTAAATAAAATAACGCTGCATTTTATCCGGCTGTGATTCCTGACAGCTGCCAGCTCGTGCCACATGCGGGTTCAACAATAGTGTAGCTCTCACACACACA
>JBAJNP010007363.1:0-22792 GCA_036877545.1 Yasuhikotakia modesta | reverse complement strand
CTTCTTGGTAAGACTGAAAATGAAGCTACACTCACTAACGAATGAAGCAAAAGTCATGAAATGTGTGAATATAAAGACGGGTGTAACATGGGAGAAATGTCTCGCTTTTATCTCACAACTTTCTCTCGTTTTCTTAGTGCCTCTCTATCCATCTATTCTTAATCTATTGCTGAAAGTGCATGTTTCCTTTAGCTGTCAATGTCTCTCTCTCTCTTTCCTCCCATCATTCCTTATTTACTTTCTCTAGCAGTGAGTTAACTCATGCTAGACCAGTGAGAGCTTGTGTTTGTTTTGCCTAGCAGTTAGCACAATTCAGCTCTAAAAGACTTAATTTTATGTGCCAGGAACCACACACAGACAGGAAGAGCAGACTGACTGACAAACAAACTGACCAATCACAATTTTTGATTTTTTTTTTATGTGATTATGCAGAGACTCATCAAAAACCTGTGTGCCCCTACTCACCGAAGCTGTGGAAAGTCAGCCAATCAGAATCAAGCTTACTGGATCGTGAAAGTCTTTTCCGGTGATGTTTGGAATATGCATCAGACCAGCAAACACACTGCTGATGTGCCATTTAACCCTGAAAATAACCTGTACAAAGATAAAACAGAAAAATTGAACAAAAAGCAAAATATAACACCAATCTTTTAGATCAATTTTCTCTGTGTGATCTGAAAAAGCAACAGACAAACAAGATAAATCTATAATGACACGTCGTCTCTGCTCGATTTAACAGTCTAGAGAGCAGCCATCTCATAACATCAATATCACATGTGAGGAAAGTCGCGTCTGTAGGGGTGACAAAATTCACTCTGAATCCTTCGCTAGATTTTAAGAGCACATTTCCACTTTGAAACTCGTGGTCTTCGCACACTTCTGAAGTGTTGACAGATGATACAATCTGTTTTGTCTGTATACATGTTCAGCTATACATTTGTGTATACTTTTGTGTTCACGTTAGTGTCTTAGCGTGTGTGTGTGTGAACCTGGTGCTAGCCGGGAGAGAGGAGCGAGCTGAATGCATTAGCACCGAGCGAGTAAGGCTGCGAATATTGTCATAGTAAATATGATTCATAAAGCACACGGTAGCTTAACAGCCCAGCGCTAGGTGGGAACACGTCAAAGAGGCTCGTCCAATTACCACCATCTTACCGCGAGGCAGCTGTTCATTTTTAGGGCCTCTGAAAACGTGTTAGATGTACCACTTCATTTCCTGGCTGTCGGATCGAACCCTGGGATATCATGTTCCTTTTTTTGCTTGTTTGTCTTATTATTTTCTCGTCTCTCGGCTAGTCAGGTATTCAGATGCATGCATCTAAAACAACCCTGTTTGGGACGGAGAGAGAATTTAAAGACCCGTCAATGCAAAGGATCACCAGAGTTAAGAAACAATGAGAAAACGAATGAAGAAGTGTGTCGTGTCAAGCACTGAAGATTTTATTATCTCACACAATAACGTGTTTTGCTGCAGATATGAAGAATTGCAATCAGTCTTTATAAAACGCTTTTGTAATCGTCTGATATTGTAACTGTAACCTGCGCTGACGTATAGCCATGTTATCAAAACTCAATCCAAAAAATGACTATACATTTAGTCAGGAATATTTGTATTCATTAAACAAAATTAGTCGATATCAAAATGGCTCTTAAGCAACATTAATAAAAAATACAGTATTTTTTTTACATGGTTTGTTTGGATATTTACTTTTAAAGTACCATAATCATTATTGTTTAAGCAGCTTTAAGTACCACGTAAACAATAGAAAGACAGTTTCCAGTGTTTCCTATTGCCTGATTGTCCTGTTAAAAGACGAGCACTTAATTATATCCCCACAGTCAGAAAGTACCACACACTCTGTTGTGTTAAGGACCATCTATAGCAATTTAATATTACAGTCCCAGTTCTAAAGGCCTAAACAGCAACAGCTTAAACAGCATCAGCTAATTGGTTAACCGTCGATTATTTAGGACAGTTGAACACAGATGAATAAAAACACACCTCCGCTGTAGCTGTCTGCACACCTCGGTGTACCTGGATATAAAACAGATCATACAGAGCCGTGCTGAGGTTTATTAAGATGTAAACAAACACACACACTCACACACTCAGTGGCACATGTGCAGATGGCACCCGGGGTGAACTGAGAGGCTACAGAAGGTGCAAACATATGGTGTATGACGAGAGCAAGTCACCAAACCTCCAGCTTCAGCGGAGGTTCGACAGCAGAAGCCGCCGTCAGCCGGCAGGTGAATTTGCTCTTTTACATCACGCCAACTTTCTTGAGCTGATAATGAGTGTGTGCCGTCCTGTGATTGGCTGACTGCATTCATGTTAAGTGGAAGTGAGTTGTAAGCAACACTGGTTGAGAAAATGAAAATATATAAAAGCAAATTGAAAGCAGACACAAAGACGGCTGTTTTTGATCGCTACAGGGGCCCAACTTAAGAATAATGTTTTATATATATATATATGTTGCATGAATGTTGCAGAGAGGCCCAAATACTTTATGCTCCTATACTATTGACACAAAATAAATATGTATGTAATATATTCAGACCACTCAGTTAAAGCTATCAGGAATTTAAAGAAATGTTCAACCAATATACAAAAATGTTTCTGGAAAAACAACGTCTAACAGCTACAATAAACAAAACCAACATAAAGATAAGAGATAAACCGCATTCACTGTAGGCCCTACAGTTACACACTGGTCTAAAGCTGACAAAACAGCCACATCTATTTGTTAAAAAGCCCTTCCACAAATCCCCTTTACTCGCCAGGGCCCGTTCCAGCCCAAAAGGTTAATATTTGAAGGTGGATGGCCATAAATATGGAGAGCAGGACTTTTAATTAAATAAGCGCTTCTTAAACGCTCTCTGGGGCTGCGCTGCTTTTGTTTAAAGATGATTGATTGACTGCTATCTCTCCAGGCTAAGTCATTTGTTTCCCGCTCTCCCTCCCTCTCTTTTCTCTCTCTATCGCTCCACGTCCGATAGCTCTCCATCCCACTCTCTCGCTCATTCAGTCATTTACGAGGCCAATATTTCTCCTCACCCGTGACACAGTAATGAGCTCGCCGAACGCCCGCCGGCCACGCCCCACCCCTTTCCCAGGGGGCCGTGGGGCAGGGTGCCGCGTTAAACGTGAACTCAATCTAACACCCCTGGCAGTGCTGAGTTATTTATTTTTCGGAGGGCCATAGAGCGGTCAAACGAAGCATTATGATGTTATTGCCCACCACAGACCTGATAAACAGGGTAAACAGACTTCAGCCCACGGTCACATTCTCTCACCTATCTCTCAAACACACACTGAACATTATGTTTATATATAACCGCTTAATCAGAAATATTAGGCCACATAAAACGAGGCTCAGACAGAAAGGATCATCGCGGACACTCTTTATTATTTCATTATTTCTGTTTTCATTTCATCTATTTGTTAGAAATCTCTCATTGCATTTGTGAGGTTAAGTGTGCAAAAATCAATACAGCTATTGCTCAGAGGTACAGGTATGTATAAATATTTCCTGGATATATGCCTGTAACTCGGAGCAATAGTTGTATTGATTTTTGCTCATACTTGACCTCAGCAATGGAAGCGATATGATATATATGTTAGCCTGAACACACACACACACACACACACATTTATTTATATTATCACTGTTTCCTGTTTTGTTTTTCTCTCTGTTTACACCTTTTCTCTCTGAATGTCTCTTTCTAACCTTCTTTACTCCGTTTCCTTCGTTCCTCCCTCCCACCATTAATCTCTCTTCCTCTGCAGCCTCTCCATCCTCTCTTTCTCCTTTTTCTTCTCCCTCTTTCTCTCTCTCTCTCTCTCTCTCTCCAGTATCAGTTGATAAGGTCTGATGATTTCTAGCTACATCAGAGCCGCTGTACGGGGGCTTCCTGCCGGCTGAGGTCCGGCATCGAGTGACTCCGCATCTCCAGGTTTTGATGGTTCTGTGCTGAGTGTGAATCTCTCTGGAGGAAAGAAATGAGATTTGGGTGTAAGTCTTGAATCAGAGCAGCGATCTTCATCTGACATCTTTGCTGCAGAACTGCAGCCTCTCCGGGACCGTAGATCACACGTGAGCTGCCTGCTGCTCCAGTAAGATACAGCTTTACTGTTCACATTCAATTTATTAGGCCTGTCCGACGTCAACGCCTCTCTGATCTGATGCTATAGTGTCTCTTACTGTGGGATGAACAGATACCAGGCAAATCTGAAATGTGATTGGATACAGACAGACAGGATATGAAACAGATAGATAGATAGATAGATAGATAGATAGATAGATAGATAGATAGATAGATAGATAGATAGATAGATAGATAGATAGATAGATAGATAGATAGATAGATAGATAGATAGATAGATAGATAGATAGATAGATAGATCACATATTGATTTTCTAGTCAGTGTGATGTGATGTGACTGGTGTAGAGAGGACACCCTTTGATAACATGGACAGAGACTGATAGAGGAGACTGAATGAGGATACACACACACACACACACACACACACACACTGAGGTAAGAGAGAGAGCGCAGGCAGGGGAGAGGNGGACACCCTTTGATAACATGGACAGAGACTGATAGAGGAGACTGAATGAGGATACACACACACACACACACACACACACACACACACACTGAGGTAAGAGAGAGAGCGCAGGCAGGGGAGAGGAGGCACATGGCTGTCATGTGGAGGGGGGGGGTGGTTTGGGGAGTGGACAACTGGAATGGCAGGCAGACCCATTAAAAATTCAGCAGTGGGGAACAGGCCGGGGATTCACAGTAATTAGATGACAAAACGGCAGAGTCGCTGGAGATGAGAGAGAGAGGGTCACACACAATGCCTCCACCGCGGGGTAATTTGTAAGTGTCAATCACTAGCAAACCATGGAACGAGAAACAGCGAGAGAGAGAGAGAGAGGGACAGAGAGAGAGAGGGGAGAACAGGGAGAAAAAAGATGTGGCAGAGAAACAGGTGAGAGCTGAGGAAAGAAAGGATGGAAAGAGGAGTAAAAGACAGGAAACAGAAGAAAAAAAGGAAGAAAAGAGACAAATTCTGAGAAAAAGAAAAGTAGAAAGTAGAAATGGGAAAAGAGAAATTACAAAAGAAGAGAGAAACATGTAGCACTGTTTGCTATGTCTTGTGTGAGTAAATTAGAAAACATGTCCATCACCTTTAAACAGAAACGACCCGAGTCACAGAGACACTAAACGTGGGGTGAAGTTAATGAGGGCGGTCTTTAGAAACGTATTCACAAACACCTAAGAGGAGGTCTTCACACTGCAATCCTCACAAGTCCCAAGGTCACCGGAAGCCTTCAGAGCTGAGTTTATGTGCTGATCTTAGGTCAGCTGAGAGGTCACAGATGGAGGTACCTCAAGCAAAACATCGCTCACTAAAGCCACCACTCTTGTTATTATTCACTGGTTTTGTGTGGGGGAATGCGGAGACGGGGTCTGCTGGCAGCGGCGCAGGTCAGGGTGACATGGCTGACTGGCATGTTTCTCGCTGTAAAGACAGGAGCTCTTTTCATACACACTCAAAGAACAGCAGAACCAGAACAATGAAACGGGCATGTTAGCATATCTGCACTGATACAGTGGTGTGCACACACACCTGCAAATACACACACACCCCTGCAAATACACACACACCCGCACATACACACACACGCACACACACCCCTGCAAATACACACACACCCGCACATACACACACGCACACACACCCCTGCAAATACACATATAAGTTTGTTTTCTCACAGGGATTAAAATTGTCCCACAAGGGTGAAATGTACTGCTATTACAATTTTTGCGTTTAAAAACTTATACTATGTAACTTGTGTTTACAAATACAGGCACATAGCTGCAGACAAACACAATAAGTTTAATATTTGACAGGTGGGGCTAGTTGTCACAGAGGATTGTTCATTATTGTTCATGTATTATGAGGATTTATATTAATAAATATTGTCAAAAAGTCCAGTTAAACAAATAAAATTTTTTACTGCTCCTTTTTTTTACTTTCTCCCGCTGTATTGTAATTCTGTATACATTTCTACTCTTTATTCATTGTGGTGTTTGTTGGGTAAAATTAATAATTTATAATTTGTGTTTCAGGGTTTCAGAACGTAAAATGAATAGTTCAACTGCAGATTCGTGACAACATCTGTTGAGTGAAATATCTGTGTAAAAGAACGATTCAATATATTTTCATTATCCGTCTCACAACGCTTCAGATTTACACCTTGAGTTACAGAAACTGAACTACATGTATAATCTGTGTTCAGTTAGCTCTCCGGTAATGAGGACACGTTTAATTGGATGAATTAAAGCACACACAGCCTGCAAATTAGAAACAGGGCATAGAAATGTAAAAATATCGTCAGGACAAAGATAGGCTTGCACTTTCACCTGGTTAATGAATGAGTCTTTTAATGCACGGTCTACAAACACCTTTTAATTTTTTTTTAATTGCTAAGTGATTAAATTCACTCTTTGTCACCTTGTTTATAAGCGACTGATAATTAGCAGCGCGTGAACTCTCACACTTTACTATTTATTGACTCAGTATTACTTATAACTGCCACAATTTTACATTGCAAAACGTTTCCTTAAGATTTACATCAAGTAACAAAAACGTTAAGAAATGTTAGTTTTTAAGTTCTAGGGTCAGTCAATATTGCTTGGGTTTAAGTTCGTTTGGTTATTACTCAAACATTTGTAAACTTAAAAGGTTACATATTTCTCATATAACGTTCTCAGAACGTTCTCTGTTAGCTTGAAACTGTGTTAATTTAAACTTTGTTTGAAAGGTAATAGAAGCAAACAAACAGACAGCAAAAAAACACTATAAACAAATATTCATAACTAGAGAACAAAATATTGCCTAATGTGCGAAGTGTTGTTTTAATTCCATTCACAGTCAGCAAAGAAAAAAAGCCAATTTAATTTCTACTACATATCAAATGCATGAACTCTCAGCCATTATTCATGCAATGAATGTTTACACTGGCAAACATGAGTACATGTCACCCATGAGTATTTATATAAGGTCAACAGTGTCTGTTATGAAGATACAGTGAACAATTACTGGAACAGAAATGAGTTCTTTAAATCACTGTTTACTTCATCACAGAGTTGTGACTCTAACATAATTACATTTCATCAGAGAAGTGTGTTTCTCTAACCGTCAAGGAAACCGTCAAGGAAAGACAAAGTTTTTTTCCCCATGTATTTTATGTTGATTCTCATACTGATGCTGTGTAGATGCATGTGAGTGTATGAGAGAGAGAGAGAGAGAGAGAGAGAGAGGTGTTAATTGAATGTAATTGTATAATGTCAGTACGATCGTGTCTGTCCACTCATTGACTCAGACGCAGAGCAACAGAACCGGAGCCATATTGGATTTCGTTAAGTGTGAAGAGATCTTCTAACCTCTGATGGACTTCACATCTTACATCATATCATGTCTGTTCTCTGATGTCATACCCTCCACATCATGACACTGACTGGACGTCTGGATTAATTAATTTTCTCTGATAAACCATTTTTATTTTAAATATCCTTAAAAAAGGTCCCTTTTCTCACCCTCTGTGGAGACAACAGGAGATATTGGAGAGGGTAATGTTTTCAAAATGTGTCCCTTTGTTTTAGACAGAAAACTAAACATTTACCCTATAAAATATCTTAAACATTATTTTATCTTATTCCAATAATTTGCTTCAAAAATAGTGTTCAAAAGGTAAATTTTTTTTTGTATAAAATACAGACAGTAAAAATGTTCCTGTAAACATGATATAAATATTCTGTAAAACCCTCTCAGCTAAATTTAGTTCAGAATCAGATATTATAACAAAATACTGAATTAAGAAATTCTGCAGTATTAAAAATGAAAAATGTTGCAAAAAATGAGTATTTAAAAAACAAAAATAAGGTTGGAAAAGAGGAATTGATGGAAAAAGAGAAAAAGAAAATTATAGGAAGAAAGTGAAAGAGGCCAACGAGGGCAAAATAAGAGGACGAGTAAGAGGAGCAGAAGAGATGGAGGGAGTCTGGCTACACTGACTGTGAGGCAGTTAATATAAGGTTTGGGAGATAAGGCCTCACAGACAAACATTGACAAAATCAGGCGTTGCGGCGCAAAGCCGGAGCTGTCAGTCAAACTGAGAGACAGGCCAACAATCAGCACTCGCATTCCGATAAGCACGGCAGAGAGCGCATGCAGTAAACGAGTGACGGGGGCACCGCCGAAAAGAGAGAAAACGCTGCTGTACTACTTAGTCTAAGGAAGTAGGAAACAAAAAAAAGAGAAGGAGAAAATGATTAAACGAACGACAGTCCCATCAGCAGAAAAAGTGAAGAGTTGATAACAGCTGTTCCTCTCAGAGGTCAAAAACATCTAAAAACCTTCATGGGTTTGCATCAAAAACTGGTGGAGAATTGAAAGAATGTGTGCATGTAAAATTCAGGCCTCTTGTCAGACCAACCGATTCCACGTTTGCCTCGCACAGCGAGGGAGGGGGAGGTTGGGGGAGGGAGGCAAGGAGGCGGCGGACGAAAGGTGTGAGATCAGACTAGTAAAAATAGCTCTTCCTCTCTTGGCCTCAACACCTGAGGAAATGGCAGAAGGTGGATGAGGGTGAGAGGACAGAGCGGGAAAACACAAGGAGAAACAGAACAGTGACAAAACAGGAGCCTCAGAACAAAGATGCTGAACTGACAAACAAAACTCTCTGCGTTTCTTCTGCTAATCACAAAAGCTGCTCAATCAGTATTTGTTGGGAACGTGTGTATATTTAATAAGTGAGCGTACAGTTTAGTGTAACGCTCTTCTGTCTTTACATGAGAGAATGATCCGTTCCCAATAGCTACACCTTTTGTAATTACATTTTTTTGTATACGAAGAAACTGTGCAAAAAATGACTTTGCGCTTGTTTTGCAATGCTAACAAATTGCAAATCTGAGCAAGAGAAATAGTCAATCGCTGCTGCACAGTTGTGACTCTTTTTACTCTGTAAATTTACAGACTGTTAGATCTGGGTGTTGAACTATTTATCTGTTGCAAACGTAACTTAAGAGAAACGCTTTAAAGCTACTGTGTAAATAAGCTCTCGAAACATGAGTGTAAGTTATTCACAAATCGATTACCTGGAATCATTTTGCAGGAAAAGCAATTTTCTTTTTACTTGCTTGTTTGCTCTGGATATGAATTCAGCTTATACTGTCTGTGAAAATGGAGAGTTGAGAATGTATTTGTTCATTAAGAAACCCGGCCACATATTGACACGTTTCAATATTCCTCTGTGTGAAGCCACAGACACACACTTTGTTCCCTACCGACAACAGCCTCACATTTTATTATTTTTTAATGTATTTACAGTATCACTGCATGTGTCGACCACAAAAACCGCCTGCAAGTTATTTGACATAAATCACTTTCAATTTTTTGTGACATACATTATTGTAGCTGCTTCTGAAATCCATGCGTTACAGGTTTATGAAGATTTGATCCAATGTATTTTAACATCAGCTTTCTCACTATGTACAGAATCTCTGAATAAATTATCACTATTGCCATTGCAGGAGCATACAGCCCCATGAATAAACATGCCAATAAACAATGAAAATTACCATAAATCTGCCCTGCTAATGACTAAGGTTAAGACAAACTCTCAGAAATAGAAACAAACAGTCACGCAAACAAATATGTTCACAGCAGTAGGATCTCTGACTGGTGCCTGCGTCTCCCTCCAAAGATATTCACACATAGAGCAGCAAGCCACAGGCAGGGCATATGTGGGGACAAAACCACCTACAGTTTCAATGGGGAAGGCGCAGTAGAGACACACTGCCCCCTATTGGCGCATTTGGGTAACACAAGTTACCACCCAACCAAATTCACCTTTGTTTGGTCAAATTGTGGCAAGACATCAGAGAAAAAGTGCCATTTTATTTAAATCACAAAACAACCTGACATACAGCATATAGTACAATTAAGACAATGAGCAACCGATTTACATTAATGTGACTCGGGAAGAAAAAACAAGTTTAAATTTATCCTATCATTATAACTTAATTTTATCATTTGGCTAAACGTGTGTAACATTTTTATGTAACGTGTGTTTTTACAAACTGATCAAAATAATATCAAAATCGAGAGCATTTCACAGATACGTTCAATAAAACCAATAAATGCACTCTGGTAAAGATTTGATCAAACTCTAAAAAACTAAAGACAACAGTTTGTGCCATTTGCACTAAATTCTGGTAAGAAAGATGAATCTACCTGAAGCAAAAATCACCCCTCTTCTTCCACACACACACTCTCTCACACACACACACACTCTCTCTCACACACACACTCTCTCTCACACACACACACACTCTCTCTCACACACACACACTCTCTCACACACACACACACACACACACTCTCTCTCACACACACACTCTCTCTCACACACACACTCTCTCTCACACACACACACACACTCAGGGGTGCGAGTGTGTGAGTGTGTAAAGGGTTAAAGAGTTTCCTGCTGTGCTCTCTGCTTCTGTGTCTCGGCCCATTACACTTGCCGGAGTGCAGCAATATGGCGCCATCAATTACAGTCTGGCTGCATTGCCATCAATACAGAGAGCAGCGCCACAGCCACATAAACACGACAAACGGCCACATTAAAACCTCCAGCTCACCTCCTTCACTCTCTCTCTCCTTCTCCGGAGATTTCCACCTCTCTCCCTCTCACACCGATTTTCTTTTGCTAGAGCTCACGACCACTTTTCTTTCTCCACAAGTATTTATATATATATATATATATATATGTGTGTGTGTGTGTGTGTGTCTTTATCCTCGTACCTCTCAGTCTGGCAAACAAAAAGCTTTTCTTTTCCCCTCATACACACCCAGCGATACCATCTCTCGACTGGTATAGATCCATTTTTTCAACATGAAAACCACAACATTTCTCTCGTCTTGCTATTATACTGCCCACTGATCTCAAATCAACCTGTTATAATTTGAAATCTTAGTAGGTTGTGAACAAATCTTTGTCTTCTCTTCCACTAATCTACTCTTTTTTAGTGACATGTCACACACACACACACACACACACACAAGTTTGCTTGGCATTTATAAACAGCCATACCATAAACTTCTATTATTTATATCTTAACCCAAACCACAGTAATGCTGTACATACATGCATATGAATCAAAACACAAATCTTAATGAAACAGTTTGATTGTATTAGAATTAACAGTGGATGTATCCAAAGTGGACATCTAGTGACTATTTGGTTTTCATAACAACATCCCACATATACATAAACCACTTACACGAAGCCTGAAAGTAGTTAACCTCAAAAACAAGCTTCATATAAGTGCCTTCATTTGTGTTTGACTTATTTACTAAAGCAACATGTCATGGCATTAGGTGACGCCATCTAGTGCCCATAAGGTGAACTACAGCTTTACCTTACATGCAGTTGGGAAAGTTCATGTTTCGGTGTTTTTTAATGTCCCCATTTCCACGTTTCCAGCTTTATCCAGCTTTATATTCCAGAGTTTTCCTGATTCCCATGTCGATTCCCGTATAGATATAAACTGTGACACTTTCAACTCAACTTTGTTTTTCAGGAGCTTCAAACTTCACACGAACTGGTTGGAACAAGGGGGCGGGGTTATATTTGGACCGACCAATCGCGACCGAAGAGGGGCGGGGCGTGTTTAAAAGTTGTCATTACGTCACCCAAAGTATTTTATGCACTTGTTGTAAAACTTTAATATTGGGTTTGAATGAGGCTTAAACTTTCCCTTCAAGTGGGCTGTTGTGTTTTTTTTTTTAAACTAGTGCAAACCTTTAATTTCGGTATTTGTTTTTTAACACTATTTTTATTTTGCTTATACGAACCCCAAATAAATGCAAATAAGCTTTTTTGCAAGACAGACAGACTAATACAGACATAATTTCTTTAGAAACAATTTTACTCTACTTGCAGTTCAATAAGCAAAGCGTGTTCATACATTTAAGGCCCTGCAAGCGCAGGGTTCAAACCCAAGAGTCTTCATAGACTCCCACACTATCACATAAAGCACAGCTTTCATGGCTTTACAGAGAGCAAAGGTCGTGTCATGTCACATAAAACATGAAGTATGTCTCTCACGAGTCCATAAAAATGGGGTTTATTTACAGTGCCATGGAAAGAACAATGTATGAATTATGAATTACACCTAGGAAATGTTTTAACAAATGAGACAGTATTGTTCTACAAACATTTAATGTATATAATTACCAATAACTAACCACACAAACACAATTAAAACCTGCTTTTTAAACTGGGTTTATACAGAATTTCAGAGCCGCTTTTCCTCAGATCTGTTTTGGTGTGAATGATGTAAACTAGGTTCAGATCTTATGGCCCACCTAGAAACAACACAACTGAACATCTAGCATGCATACAACAATTTACTAGCTTGCAAGAGTAAAAACTTTAAACTCTTAGGAAAAACATTTTATTTACAGTGAAAAGTGTCTTATAACTCTTAAAACACAGCATCAGGTGTAACTGCAGTGCGCTGAGCATCAGTTGGAGGTGAGCTGAGAAGAAGAGCTGCTACTTCCAGAGCTCTTGGCGCTCTTTTGCCCTCTGGTGGCGCTGACCTGGCGTGGTGCCCGCTGACTAGAACCGTCTCTTGTCGTTTTATCGCCTGCACTTGTTTTACTGCGAACTAAATCACAAACACACACAACAAAGAAACACACATAAACAATGGATATTCAACACAAGATAACTATCAAACTCTTATCACACATAAACAGTGATGCAGTACAAGCAAACTGTGGAGATACAGATGATTCATGTTTATGACGCTGACACGGTTCACATGCGTGTTGGTGGTAGACAGTTTTGAAGGATGCTGGTTTAGTTTTCATCATGAAGGCACATGGACAACCGTTAGGGGTCATTTGCCCCAGACACAGAGAACTGAATGCATACAGACACAATCCAAGAGGAATGAAGATGAGATATGCATTGCTATGTCACAGCAGCAGGGATTAGTTCGGAATAACGGCGGGGTTAGCATGAGAAATGTGCTGAAACGGTTCATCGTGGTCATGCAGAGACGGCCTTTAACTTCAAACCATCTGTATAAAAAAGAAGAGCGAGAATGAAGAGGAACCTTGAGAGATAGGAGCGTTTGTGTCTCCTGCACTGTAGACCACTATCTTAGCCCCTCCCCTTGGTGGGCGGGGCACAGAGGCAGAGGGAGGGGCCGAACTTTTAGCGCTCTTTCCAGGGACCACACACTCTTCTTCTACAGGAAGTCATATATATATACAGATTACCAAAATAAGACAACAACAAAAAAACAGCTCCACAAAACAACAAATGAAACAAAGTGAGAGACAGAAGAATCTGTATTGTGAGGCTTTCCAGGACCTTGGTTTCAGAGTTTTACATCAGTGCCTCTCACCTCTGGTCTCTGCAGCTGCTGTGGTGGAGTGAGATGCAGTTGAAGTGTCACCAGTAGATGTTTCAGAGACCTTCTGACCTGCACACATGGTCTTCAAGGTCTGAAAGACAGCCAGAGGTGCCACGTTCATCTTCAACAAATCCACTATGATCCTGTGGAACATCAAGCACACGTTCAACAATCTCATCTTCCTTACGCTGACACGGGCTTTTGAAATGGGACTTTATTTCAAAATGGGACTTTATTTTATGGGACTTTATTTGATGCTCCTTGGGAACTAAATGAATTGTTGTAAGTTGCAGCAATAGAAACTATCTGGCCATTGAACAGTCAATGACCTCGGGGAGAGACTGGGGAGGTGGAAGATCTTAAACCTGTGTTTGGTCTCCTTTTTAAGAATATATTATTTTGCAAAACATGACCCTTATTGACTCATTGACTTGGCAATGGCAGCAAACGCGCGTGTATTATTCACTCACTAACTCACTTGAAAAGCTCTTGATCCATCACTATCCCCGCGGCCTGCGTGAGTTCAAACAGCTCCGTCTCCTCCGCGTTTAAAACCTTTTTCTTCTTGATGCTGTATTTCTGCACGTTCCCGCTGACCGTCACGCTGAGGGACGGAGAGTCCGGGGCGGAGGGCATCGCGCTCGGCTGCGCTGACTGCGACATGCGCGTCCCTGAACAACCACCACGCAACACAACCTCACAAACACTCGTGCATTGCTATGCAATGTAATTAAAGGCAGTAAATCAATGCGTTAAACGCCACAGATGTTACACGCATATGATCATAAATCTCACATTATTTTTGTTTCATTTATGAATCAGACACTCACGCTGTAGACGGAAGTGCGACCGCGTGCTTCCTCTCGGGTTGTTGCGCTGCTTGGTATCGCCAGACGGGCTCTTTACTGCCACCGTCCGGGCTGGATGTTACACGACATCTGGGTGTGTTGCTGTCACAAATGTTTCAACTTTGTCTAATATATATATGAATAAAAATAAATCTCCAAAATCATAATCAAATTACTTCACAAATCCTTATATAGGTCAGTGCAATAATGTGAATTTGCATTGTGCAGAAACCAATGGGTACAGCCAATAACATGAAGTTAAAGTAACAGATTTAGACCTGATAAGACCATTAAATAACATTATGACTGGACTGAGGCTTGGTTTCATTTTTTTAATTAACTGATAATATTCTTGGACGTTTTTGTGAATGATGTTAGTATCATGTTTTCACTTTAATTCTTGTTAAATGTGACAAAATGCTCCACTTGTTCATGAATTCAAGACCATTAACATTATTTTTTACAAAAAAAAACACGAGTATAAGATTAAGACTGAGTATATTTATGAATCTTTCTGAGAAACATTAACGTAAACAGCAACGTTTAAACACACGGACATACCTCAGGCGACGTTAACATAAAATGTACAACGACTACATCAACAGGTGTGATATAAATAACAGACGAGAAGATGTAACATCAAAAAAACTGGATCCTAAAAATGTAACAATTTACACATTTTCTCTAGAACTCCGCTGGTAAGACAAAACCAAGAACAGTCTCCAAAAACAGAGCAATTACTTCACTGTCATGTCTGACTTTCACATGTGTGACAAATGTAACTAACTCATAACACCAGTGAGAACCAGGAATGACGACGGTTTTAACATAAAGATGGTCTCAGCAGACTCTCTGTACTTTGGTTTCTACGGCTCTGTCTGAATCATCCGAGCTACGCTTCTTAGACGACACAACAGACAAAGACACGTCCTGTTTATCCTCTAAAACCCTAGATGTGTTTAAGACGGGGCTCTCCAAACACGGCACCGGATCAGCTGGAGCGAACTTTGAGGATTTTGACTCCTCCTGTTCCTCTGTCTGCAGTTGTAAATCCATGTCTTCTAGTTCTGTTAATGTGTCACTGACAGCTTTTGCATGTGGCTCCTCTGTGTCCACACTGAGCTCAATTGCTCCTTTGTGGCCATTAATTTGCACGTGGCCCGTGTCCGACAGAATCTCTCTCCTGAGAGAAGCAAGTTGTGTCTGCAACAGCTCCTTGTGTTGAGCCTCAAGACTTTCCATCTAATGCAACATACAGAACAGACTGAATGAGCGACAGTTTAAATAGTTGACAGTAACATGGCTACTGTAACTAGTATGTCAAAACTGCTCAAAATGAGACATTATTAGCAAAAATTCGTCAAACCAATTACTGTGGTACTGAAGCATGCTGTTAACTAGTGGTTAGTGTGTCTGAAAAGCTTTTTGATTCACAATGACTTGAAACGACACTAATTACACAAGCGGCCTCCTCTGGAGTTACACACAGTCACGTGTCGTGTTAAACTGCACCATGGTTGCCATCACAATACATTTCTGATTAACAAGTGGCTTAAATTACTCCAGGTCCTTCAAAGAACACTCATAACACTTACAAGCTTAGCCACTTTCTGCTGGCTGTGGTCTGGGCATTGATACGCTTGCAGCTCCTCAAACATCTTTACATTGGATTGAACCAGGCTTGCAACCTAATAATACCACAGTTACAGATCCAGAGAACATCAGAAAAAGAGAACAAAAAGAAAAGACAGAAATGTAACTTTCTTTCTGTGAAGGCAGCGTATACCTGTTCTTTCAGCTGTTTGATCTCCATACGTAAGGTCTTCTCCATGTTCTCCTTCTCCTGGCGTAGTGCGTCGATCTGATGTTGGAGCTCCAGGAGTCGTTTCTGCAGCAGACTCTGTTCCAAACCCTCCACCTCCTAAAATCACAAAGACAAAACGTTTAGATTCAAAACATCTGCTGAAGCAGAAAATCAGTGAGAGTTACAGTCTGCAAAGCTTTTGCTGTTAGCAGAACAAAATATACAGAATATTTTACTGTCCGTTTGATTAAACAGCAGCTTTCATAACAAGATTCTTATCAAGAAATTCCAATAAATACAAAAGTTTGTGTAACGTTTAAAATGATGATACCTGCTCAGTTATAATCCCAGTAGCTGCGTCATAAAACATGCTGCTTCCCTGTCCATCAGGATCCATCAGAACAAGCGTCTGTGTCCCATCAGAATTGTGTGAGGAGCCGACCTCCTCCTCAGCACCCAATGAGATTCCATTTCTTTCACAGTCTTCCTTCAAACACAAACGAGTAGCCAAAAAAAACTTCAGCTAAAAGCAACAATTGTGCAGTAACTCATAGTGGTAAAGTTTGTTTACCTTTTGTTCCAGGGTCAACACAGTTTCACCGCCCGTGGTCAGGATGGGCTGAGTTAGGATGGGTCCGATGTTAGCACCATCTCCACCAGGTCCAAAACTCACGGCCAGCCCTTCGTAAGCTTTGGCATGAGCCTCTGAACTTTCACCGTAATATTGCCGGCAATTGACGTTCTGAGTGACATATTTTTACAACACAATGTCACACACAGATGTTTAAACAAGGATCAAATGTCACAATCCAGTTTGTCCACCTTTACCTGTGTGACTTGGATCTGGAATGTGGTGTGTGGATTTCTGAAGTGTGTCTTATAGTGTTTGATGGCTTCATCTCTCCTGTTGAATCCATTTCGGCAGCGGTAGCAGTGCCAGTGAGCGCCCTTAAATCTCTTCTCTCCTTTAATGGTGCCAACAATCTCACAATGATTACAGCAGCGCAGAACCTTCAAACCTGCCAAAAACACCCGTGCAGTCACAGACATCCAAATATGCATCAATCACACACTTTACAGCTATATATCTCATTATACATTAAGTAACTTCTTTTAAACATTCTGCTAACTACTTAAGAACAACGTTTTTGAGATGTGCTCTAAACCTAACTCTAACATTTAAAAATGTTTTACTAACATTACTGCAAGAACATGTTTTATAAGTTTAAGGGCATTCCCTGTTCACCGGAACGAAGCGTCACCTGCAAAGTCGATGCCTTTGTCCACGTGTTTGATGCGAAAGTGAGCTCTCAGAATCACAGGGTCTTGGTACGTCTCAGCCACAGAACACAGTGGGCAGTGCATGTGGACCCCCTTCTCCTGTCCTGAACACTTCTCATCCTTACAAAGCACGGGTGTGTACGTGTGTTCAGTTCCCCTGACCCGCACTGACGGATGGGCCTAGAAAAACAAACACAAAACATAAAACAGGCTGTCACAGAATAAATAAGCCTCATTCATTTTGTGCCATGTAAAATAAAACAGCTGCAAGTCTATATATAGCCCTGCTTGTTCAATTTAAACAGAAGCAACAGGCAAAACGTGTTAAATAATTTGATAAATGTTTAATTTAAAGAAATGGCAGATGTTTTATCTCTCCAGATTAAGTTGCAATATGCAATTACACCCCTTGTGGAAAAACACTAGCATTACTGCAGAAAACGATGAAAATGGTCAAGTTTCTCAATCGAAAAAAGAAATAAAATAACATTACAACCAACTTGTACGGCGAACAGCTGCTGTCTTGAGTTTGAATGCAGACTACAGAATCACATACAGACGCTAATATGAGCGTCTTGTTGATCTAACATATAGCAACAAACAAGTATCTCGATTTCAAAAAACTCAATAAAATATTAATTCACTATACAACGTTATTGGGTTTATAAGGTAAATTTTGACTCATGCACTAAATCTGATAACTTATAAATCTGCATGGGGACTAATCCAGCTAACAGCTTTAGCAAGCTAGCAGAAAACTCATAGCATTTAACGCAGAATCCGTCACTCACCACAAAAGCCGACATGATTTTTTAATGTGATACAGAAATGTGATTTAAAAGCAGTTTTTGCCGTATTATTTAGTTGACGAAACATCCCATATCAGAGCTGTTGTGTGTGCTTCGTCATCGCTGCGTACACACGTTCACCTGCGAGCTCGCGCACGCGACGTGCGGTGACGCCTTGGCGTTGTTGAAAATCAACGTAAATGGATTTCATTGGTCGATTTCAAGCACGTAAACATTCTCAACCAATCGGGAACGTAATCGAAAAAGCGCGTTGTGACACCAAAAGCGTTCACGTTTAATACAATAATATGTGTTTTGCATATTATTCGCTGACATGTTACGCGTTTTAGCTTCATTAAAAACAAACAGAATGTCGATTATGTGATTGCTGAACGCCATTAAGGACAGTGAGGCCGTCGCGGACATCAGGGGATGTAGCTCAGTGGTAGAGCGCATGCTTTGCATGTATGAGGCCCCGGGTTCAATCCCCGGCATCTCCACTTTTTAACTCTGTAAACTTTTACAGATCGTTTAAAACATGTTCTTTAAAACTCAAGGGGTCTTTAAAACTCAAGGCTGTTTACAGTAAAGCGGTGCGACTTGAATAATTGAACGTCTTGCAATTGTCTGTGCAACCACCAGAGGTCCAGTAAATATATGTAATACATGTATATAACTATAACTAATAATAAAGCATGTTACAGGAATCCAGTATATGCATCTATATCTAATCTATATACTGGTTAATACTGCCACTAACTATGTATAATTATTATCATAACAGCAATGATCATGGCACTAATAATATAAACTCTCTAGTCATTTTAAAATAATAGTTACTTTGGATAGTTACTTTGTCACTTTGTTTAAAATCCAGATTCCTTTATTCCCAGCTGCACAGAATTTTCAGCACCACCAAACCCAAAAATAGCATCCAAAACACCGAATGCGTTTTCAAACACGGCTTCAGCAAACAACACAATACATGGGCCCATATTGCTTTCATTTCTCCCATGTCTGTAAACACACGTGATCAGGAACAATAAAATGAAAACAACTTAAACTTGAATAAATAAACATGAGGATGAATTTATTCCACAAATGAATATGTTTTAAATCCGCTGCAATATTGGAAGTGGATGAACAAATTTGCTTTTAGGATTACAATGTCACTGGGAGAGATTTCCCATTGATCCCAGACAGACATGAACAGGTTTTAGAAGGGCTTTAAATGCCAAAAGGGTCCAGGGCAATAATAAGACCCTCAGACCAACAGACAAGCATCCAATCAGAGGAGAAAGACAGAAGCAGTGAGGAAACTGAGGCCCGTCGACTATAATGTTAATACAATGTCTGCAGGTGTTGTGCCTGGAAAGTAAAAAGTGCTGCTGGAGATCCCAGTCCAGCTGTGCTGGGAATACCGATGAGGAAAACAAAAGCTACACTCCGTTCCCACCATCCGCAGCGCCGCACGGGTCACCTGACGCCTCCACCCGTTCCAGGTGAGAAGATCCTTTTAACAACCTTAAATTATTAGCTGGGGAGTTAATCAGCCCCAACTGGTGCAACATAAACTTCCAAACAACACTTACCATTATCACTGGAAATATAAACCCAGTTTTCCAAGGATCCTTGTGTCATTTTTCCAGTTTTAAGCTGTGATGCAGATGAAGAGAAAATGTCACAAAGGCTTTAATCAGATCGCTACTGTACACGCTAGTTAGCCACACATCAATAAGATTGTGAGAGAAGATTACATGCAAATCACAGGATATCATTCATTCTACAAGTGGCTTCTTTAAAATGAGTCTTACTTCACGATTTTCTCCACGCTGGACATGAGATCTGAACAACACGACTCTGGACTTGACCTGAAGTGAAAACAAAGCAGAGGTTTACTGTAACATAAGTCACCATGAAAGTACAAATAATATATGTGGGTTTTAATCTTTCAGTCAGTTACATTTGCATATAACTGACCTACCTGAAGGAACGACACATTTGTCTTCTTTTGAATACCATCGGTCATTTACTGCCATAGAAATGCGGTTTTAATAATTTAAAAGCAGGACAAGATTTACAGACTGTATAAATTAATCCACCTGAATTCAAGTCACACATATTTTGATGTTTGCATAATGTTCTGCACGTATACAAAGACCTTCATTGTACCGTATAGGTGTTGTTGATTAATTACAAAGACAAAAAAACAGATACAGGTGTACCAGAGAGATAAACAGTCTATTTATACAGTATATATGCCATATGGTTTCATGTAACAATGTTGCAGACATATTGCAAGCCATGCTGTAATATCTGTAAATGATTAAACATTCTAATCTTGCTCAAGTAAACAAATGTATAAGCTTGTATTTCTCCATAAAGTTTACAAATCTGTGATTGTAATATTTTTACTTCTAATTGAACAAGCAAAAACATCTTTTCCCAAACAATCATTTCATAACATGGTACATGATTATAGTTAATAGGAAATTATAGTTGCGGTTTAGGTTAGTTACTGAACATGTGATTATTACCAATGATTTCTAAATTGTTGAAATAACGTAAACCTATTAATTCTRCTACTGTTGCATGTCCCAATAAGTTGATTTTGGGCAAGGGTACAAAATTAAAATGCACAGACTCATGGGTATTCCCCAGGGTCTGTATTTTGTACTTTATTTTGATCATTTAGAGTTAGTAATAGTTCATTTCTTTATGGATTTTTTGTGCCAACAGACTTGTTTCCTTTGAGAGAGCGGCTAGTATTTCCACCGACATTGAAAACATTGAGGTTGCTTTTTCAGAACACAATCACATTTAGCAAAGTGAAGAACATTATATAATAGTTCTATAAGATCTATAGAGGTTCTAAGCATCTGTGGGGCACGTTGAGGTCAGTGTTGCATCATCAGAGCTCTGGTTCTGAACTTCATCCAACTATGTGAAGACAAATATGTCAAATGAAGAAACGAGACCTCATCAGTGATCATCTGACCTCCATCTTTGAGACAGATTGCCTTCCATTCTTTAACTTTTCTCTGGCTATTCTCAGGTGAATGTTTTGAGGGTTGCCATGGGCTTCTCTTTGTTATTTGTCTCCACGTTGCACACTTTCTCCTCTGTTCTTCTTCAAGTGACATTTGATTTTGATCGCAAAGCAAAGGGTACCTTTAAAATGAAAGGACGTTTGTTCTTTTGTGACGTAACAGCCACAGGTCACAGTCTGAAAGGCAACAATAACTCTCTGATCAAATACAATGTTCATTTGTAAAAGCTGTCAAATGCAATTGAATCCAATTTCAATCAAACCTCATTTTTGCTGCTCAGGGTCACCAACAATTCAAGGGTTTGATTTATTATGACAACACAAGTGTGAAGAAGACTAGCAAGACTTTCATAAAGCTGCAGTTCATAACTTTTGCCTCTCTAGCGCCATCTCTATCTGAAACATAAACTGCAGATGACTTTACATACTGTTCATTTTGTATCTCGACGTCAAATGAAGCCAAACTGACATTTCCTGGAAAACCTGACCTGACAGCTCAAATAATAAATCATTATTATAAACTTGCTGTTGGGAATCAGCGTAAGATAAAATCATGTTAACACTGTCATGTACTTATAACTGATTTTTGAAGCTAAAAATTTAGACTCATCTGAGAGGTCCACAAACAATCTTAGTGCCGCGTGTGCAGATTCTGATCTTCATGCTGGTTCTGGTTCAACGGCAGTAGCGTCAGAATCCTCAGGGATTTAAATACAGATTGTCTGCGGATTAAAACCTTCATTATAAGATGCAAATGTCAATACTTCAGTTCTGAAAGAGAAAAACAACAGAACATTTTTATTAAAAACGTGCTGTTATCCAGCTAACCAAAACTTGTTCATGGCAGATAATGAATGCCCTGTATTTATTTTGTAGTCTTCAAATGGATTCAAGTGAAATTGTCAAGCTATTTTTAAAAGCATCTTTCATGTTTAGTTAGAAAGAATCACATTTTTATACATTATAATTTCCCAATAGCATGTGAAGCTGAAATGACCATTCCACTAACATTTGAAAAATAATGGTTTTAATTTATATAATGTAAAAAAATCTATAAAACCCAAGAGTGTAAAATTCGCTTTGTATGGATTAATAGTGTTATTGCCTGGTCTACAGGTTTATTCTCACAGTAAAATATATTCTAGTCTCCAGTGGCAACGCACATCTTATCACGTGTACTTAGTAAAATAGACAACTGAAAGAAAGATAACAGCGTAAGTTTCTCATAATCTCTGTCCACAGAGCTGAAGCGGTCAGTGTGCGTTGCAGGAGTCTATGGCGTGATGAGGCTGTGGTGTCTGCCGCTGTTTTTCCTCACTGTAGCTCAAATGTTTTCACACGTGGAGAAAACCATCTGTATTCCTGACCTCGATAAACCGCCATGCCAGAGTTCACTCTGCAGGGACTCGATTCACTCTCCGTCTGCTCTCAGAAAACCTGGTCGCATCTGTAGGTTCTTTCTGGTAAAGTGTATCTGTATTGCTGTAATGCACAAGATCAAACACACAC
>JBAJNP010007362.1:0-22792 GCA_036877545.1 Yasuhikotakia modesta | reverse complement strand
TATATATATATATATATATATATATGTTTGTTTATGTGTGTGTGTGTGTCCTTGTTTTATATATAACATAATTGTCTATATTAAGTTATCTTTAGAGGAGATATATGACACAATATTGTGGGTTAATTACAGTGTCCAGTAGTTCATATCAAAGACATAAACCTGCTGTGTTTATAGCAGGATTTTACTGATTCATCTGCAAATGGAACATGCAGCGACCTTTTCACCCTGTTTTTAATTAGCAGCATTAGGACGGATGAGACTGATGGTTTGTGCCCATATAACGTGACGTTATGCATGTGTTTCACAGTCATTTAGCAACGATATGCAGCAGATTTGTGGGAGGGGCTTATATGTAAAGAAAGATTATGATTCATGATGGGTGTGGCTTGTGTTTTGGAATATTTATTAGATGTGGGTTGTGGGTGTGGCTGTATAACAAGTGACAGATATGCAGTAGAACAGGATAACATATGAGGGTGGAGGTATTTATTTAAAAGGGTGGAGGTATTTATGAGGCCCGGGTCTAGTTTGGGAGAGTAACATATCAATTTTGTGTTTCTGCATATGTCTGTATTTAAAGCTGCAATCTGTATCTGTCACCTCTCTATCGCCACCTCTGTTGGAAATATAAAATTGCAGGATATTGTAGGTACTTTTCATTACGTATGTTAATGTCAAATGAAGCCAAATTGACATTTCCCACAAAATCACACTAGGCAGCTCAAATGATAGATCATTATTATAAACTTACCGCTGTGAGATTGTGTTGAACACTGATCTGTCATGTTCTTGCCTGATAACAGATTTTATTCATTTTAACTGAAAAATGTACGGATTGCACCTTTATTTTCTGTTTGTATTAATTTCAAGACGCATTTTGGCTCTGCAGTGAACTGTTTCTGTGCTGTTAAAAGCACATGACATTTTTATGCAATGAAACGGTTACATCCACAAAACAACATCTTTCACTTCTGTCAGCTAGTAAAACATAAATGAGTGTAAAAATAAAGCAGGCTTGTCTGTGTTCCAGGAGAAAAGGTGGATGTGCAGATGAGAGGATCTGAGAAGGACACAATGACTCAGTCACGAGACAGACAAACAAAAGGGAAGGAGAGAAGATAGACGATGACATGAATCGTATGAATGAGAGGCTCGCAGAGGAAATGCGTCTGAGCAGTGCAAGTGTTAAAAGCTTCTTTGGAGTTCAATAGACTGAGCTGTAGAGTAATGGGAGGAAATGACGTTTGATTGGCTGATCGATGGAGAAGTGGAACGTGTTTAGTTCAGGGATTTTTTTCTAACTATTTGAGAATATCCGGGTTCCACTGTAGACGCTGAGCACTTAAAGAACTTCTGCTATACAGTGTTTCTGTTGCATTAATAGAACTAATGTAGGGCAGTCGTGGATTAATGTTTAAAGAGTGGGGTGTGTAACCCAAAGCTTGCAGGTTTGAGTCCCACAGCTGACAGAAAATGACTGGGTGCCTCATATTAAGCTAGACACGCCTCCTTAGTTTTCCTCTGGTTGTGTGTGTGTGTGTTCACAGCTTGCAGTTTGTGTATTTGCTGTTCACTGGATGTGGTGAATACAAAGGTCACATGCTACATCTAAAAATAGATATTTAAACATTCCTAGAACTTTCCAAATAACATTTTTAATGTTGTTGTTGCTTAATGATAAATGCTCTTACAACCTAAAACTGTCTGAATTCAGAAGCATAATATTTCCTTCCCATTCCTTGCCCTGCTGCACACACGCTTCCCAAGATAAACAACAGTTTGGCTGTGCGAACAGTTGCTGATGCTGGCAAGAGTGGAGCTTGTGGTGACACGTGTGTGTCTGTGTGTAAATAATAATGACATAACACAGAACACCACGATGGAGTCTTTGCACACTGTCTGAAAACATTTACTTTGCGTGTGAGTGCGAGTGTGTTCACAGCTCTCCTGTCGTGGAGCGGAACGCACGCATACCAAAACGGCATCGAGTCAGCGACCAATCACTGTCCTCCGCACGCGCCACAGTGACAAACAATCGCTGCCATGTTTATCCTGACAGTGCAGAATTTGAAGGCGACGTGGGGTGACTTTGTTGATGTGTTACATTTCGGTGCCACTAGGGACACCGGTTGCAGAAATAATAATTGTGTGTGTGTTTATGTAAACGTAATTACTTTCTTCATTTTGCTTCGCTTTTTCAGCTTTTGTCTTGTGATATTTGTTTACTAAATACGTAACATGCAAATAAGCATTTTTTCGTAATATTGCAAAAACATTTAGCTTACTGAAAGAATTTACTGCATATTTTTGTGTACATGCTCACTATTAAGGGAGAGCAATGTAGAACAAGGTGATGTTGTGTGTGAGTGAATTTTAGTGCCTCTGACATATGCTCTCTCTCTCTTTCTCTCTCTGTCTCTCCATTCCATTCCTCTCTCCTCTCCTCCTTTCCTCTAACACACATACACATTAGGGGATGTCTGGGGATTATGGGGTATTATGTAACCTACCCATGCAGACGCCCTCATGGGGCTGTAGATTTCTGCTTGCCTGCAGTAATCCAGCGCCTGTGTCCCTAAACATGACAGAGACTGAAATGATGAGGAAGGGCAGAACAGGTCACAAAAACAGCCAATTGGATATTCATGGGTCTCAGAATGCAGGCCAGTGCTGTGTTGACAGACTGTCTGTAGATTTAGAAACACACAGACTGTGGGACGATCTTCCTGTATATAGCGTTACATAATTTTCTGTGCATCGCTAAGCTTAAAGCCCAGGCTAACAGCTGCAACTTAAAGACTCGAGTTCCTGCTTATGTCATTTATCCTGTGAACAGATGGTATCTCTCCGTGCTTATGAATGTGCTTAATAGCATAGCTGTTTTTATAACCTAAATTTTATATAAGATTAAAGGTTTTACAGTGTTATTTATTAGCGGTGCGTTAAGGCAAGCATTACTAATGTAATTTCTCCCCTAAGCTACAGACATGAATGAAACATCAAATAATGAGCTTTTTTGGGAAGAGCTTAAAGTTTTTTTTAACCTGCTAGACGATTAAACGGGCAGGAATAAATCTCAGACGTTTACTGCAAGAGACACAGGGATGGACATTTTTGACTTGGACACCTGGAAACCGTCTAGCAACCCAATAGCAACGCATCAGAACACCTTAGCAACACCTTAGCAACTGTATAGCAATGCCTTGGCAATCACCCTGCGCATGCTAATGTCTTGGCTGTGACTTTTTAAACAGGCAAATTACTTGCACAGTTAAGGAAAACAGTGTTGAAAGATGAGCTTTTGATGTTTTTGGTGTAAAATGAGGTTGCTTGTTGCATCATATGCTGTAGAATGCCTGGTGCCCCTCTGAGGCCAGCTGGGTTTGTTTTTGGAGCGTGTGTGTGTGCGTGTGTGTGTGACCTCGTCTCTATTTAGACACGGCTGACTGCAGCCAAGATCCACACCATCGGTTTGCATTCAATCAAAGCACCCTTAATATCTTCCCTAACAATTACAGAGCTCAGCAGAAATTGCCCTTATTCTGTGATAAATGATGCATCGCATTGTTGTTCTATGTGCATCTTAATAATCAATTTAGTGTATGGAAGTACGCTTGAGCCACAGACCATTAGTGGATGTTATAGATGCCCCGGCACTTTTCCGTACCTGATAATACCGTACATCCTTTGTGTGCCATTATTACAGTTTCCTGCAGTAAGGAGAGATAAATGCGGGGCTGTCTCCATCAGATACTGTAAAGTATGAACTCATACTCCCGCATACTTTACCTTCTGATGTTTCTAGTGAATTTTAATGGATCAGAGCTTTTAATGGATCAGAGCTCCAGGAAACAACATTAAATATAAGAGGTGAATCGAAAGCAGCTTATGAGTCCATTTGATTTTGGTTTGGTGGATGACAACATCACTACACAGTGATTATTGATATATCTCAGAATATTGAGCATGAAAACATCATCCCAACAACATGAGCTCAACCAATGTGGTGAGTTTGACTCACCAATCAGAAACCGGTTGAAGCGTGTGGAGAAACTTATTCCCAACTAATTCTGTTTCAGGATGCAGTCTTCAATTTCTGTGTGAATATTTTGTATTGAAGTGCAAAAACACGTCAGCTTTGAACCGGCGGTGGAAACCCAACGCTGGCTTGAAAAGAAAACTCCTGATGTCAACATGCAGCGACATGCTGATGGGATTTAGCAGGAAATCAGATACTCTCGCCCTAAAATCCAATCACAAGTGGCCACTGGAGACACTTGACAGACAGCATTTGAGACACATCTTAACTGCAGTCTGTCATGCGATTAGATCGCAGAGATGAATGTTACTTTTGGCTTGTGGCTTTCATTCATTGCACATCGGACACACAAAGGTGTTCAGTCGTGTTCAGGTGTGTTAGTTGTTATGGCAACCTGCAGATTTTAAAAATATGTAGATTTTTACATTTCATTAAACAAGGGAAGTGAGTTAATAAAAACGTCCTTGCAGTAATGTTAGTAGAACATTTTTCTAATGGTATATATCACTGCTATTAAAATTGTTTAAAACTGCAAGCAGTTAGTGGAATATTTTTAAAAATGAGCAGAATTTCAGCAATGTTCTTATAAGCAATGTCCAAAAACTGATCTGAACATTTCTAAAACTTTAAAAATATATTTTCAACGTTATTGTCACAACACTGAAACATTCTTACAACCTGAAATTGTTAGCTGAGTACAGCAGCTATAGGCAGGATTTGGGATTAGAGTTTCACACCCTGTCAGTTTCACACACTCATCAAAAATGTTTGCAATCCATTCTTCACCTGGAACCAGTCGGACCTGAATGAGAGATGAGCAACACGAGAAGCATTTGTTGCTTGATCCCATACTTCATTGTACGGATGAGCTGAGCCCACACTCATCTCCCATCCAAACATTCCCCGCATTCACCTGCTGTTCACCTCCAGATTTTCTAGCTGTAGATTTTCTTAGCAAATGTTTTGGGAAGGTTTTTTAGAAATGAAAATTCTTCACCCATCTGTATGACTTTATTTCGTCTCTGCAACATTATAAAAAGATTTCCTTTAAACAAACAGCACGAGGAGTTTTCAGTTCCCATGACTACATAAAACACTTGAAATAATCTGTATGTTTCTAGATCTAGAGTTTCTATTTTTTCCGCATAAGTAAATAAAATGAAGCTGGGTAACTGACAAAGTTTTCACAGTTTCCCAATTCTTTCTATTTTCTTGGCGATAATGCAGATGTAAGTCAATATTTAACAAGAGTTTGACCTTGAATGTTGCCCGTCAGTGATAAAGTCATTTGTAGCCTAAATGTAATGGGGTATTTGGCAATTAATGCTCATCAATGATGGCTTAAGATCCACATAAAGGGAGGTGCCTCATTAAACATGAACTTTAGAGGGGAATGAGAATATAAGGATGGCTGAGCATAAAAGGTTAATCTGTTTTTATCAGCGTTTGCTAATGCATGTGTTAAATCCCACAATCCCAGCTAACAATTTTTGGTTGTAAGATTGTTACCGTAACGTTTACATTACGTAGCAGAAATGTTACAAATGTTAATATCTAGTGTTTTAGCTGTTGTATTGACAAAGCTATTGCTTGGATTACAATCTCTCATACAACTTCATGAATTTTGTAACTTTAAAAAGAACATTTTTTGTATATAATATATAGCATTAAAAAGGTTCTTCTAACATAACTGCAAGAATGTTTTAATAACATTAGGAGAACATTAACCAATGTTCTAAAAACATTCCCTGTTAGCTGGGGGAATAAATGGCTCTCGCCGTTCTGTTTCATTTTTGAGAAAGAAGATTTTATTACTTTTCCTCATATATCCATTTAGGCTCTGAAAACACAAAAATGTGAATATTAAATCTATACAGAACTTGTAAGATGAAGGTTTTGGACACTTTCAGGTTGTCAAATTTAGTTCAATTCAAGTTTAATTACGTTGCATTTTTCACAAGATGAAAAGCAGCATTTAAGAAGAAGTTTTTCCATACAAAGGAGATAAAACAGATAATATTTTAATCATAATGCAGTTTTTTTCACAGAATGCTCCCCACTGAGAAAACGAAAGGCGACCGGGGCAGGAAGCAAAATTATCTACAGTGATTTTGACAAATTCATTCATGTGTAAACATCATGACTCAGTACAGATTGCTGCACACCAGGAAATAAGATGTTCCAGGTAATGTCAATATATCCCCAGTGATCAAACCAGTTTGCTTCTTTACTCTAACAAAAGATCAACAAATCATTTGCACTGAATAAAGTGTAGCTTAAGCGTCTACATACCTGTTGAGGACATTATACATATCATATGCACATATATGTCCTATATATGTCTTATATATGTCCTCTTATAGATCTGTTGTTTAAATCATGAACCAGTATGGAGAGATAATGCAGGCTAAACTTACTAGACTAATGGCCTGCGTGTCTCTTTTAGCATGTAATGCAGTAATATTATTGGCTAAGAAAGGACTGCGATTCTTTGGTGGCTTGATTTGATTGGATTAGGCGGCGCATCAGGTGATGTGAGACCAGTGTCATGATGTTTAGATCTAATTCTGATTGATTCAGATGTATGATTGTACTATCAGGTTTCATAGTATGTCATTAGAGCGAGACTCTTTTAGCTGGAATAGGCTCTCAGTGCTTAAACTCAAGGGACTGCAACAAACAAACTGCAATCTTTTGGAAAAGCAACGGTGAAGCTGTTTTAACAATGGTGTTGTGCTATCTGCTGCCTTCATTAGTTCATGTATCAATATAACCATTTAACAGAAGGTTTTCAGAATGTTTGCTAATGTTTTCTAGAAGTTCTCCACTAGAAGCTCTTCACTAGAAACTTGCAGTAATGATGGTCGAGCGCTGTTGTGTATGAAAAACGTTATTCTTCAGTTGTTAGTGGAACATTTTAAAAACATTTAAGCAATGTTCTTATAACAAACACTACTGTTAATGCAACATCTATATTTCAGAATAACATGTTTGTTTTCCAGTGGAAACGTTAGGGAAACGTTTCTTACGTTGGGATTGCTCCTGGGTGTGTAAATCCTGCAGTGTTTGTGCTATGGATATGATGGAAAGCTGAAATCTGTGGAGGAGAGGTGTGCTATGACCTAATCCAGAAGGGATTAAGGATTCAGTGTTTGTCGCCTGGTTGCCCAGGCGATAAATCGAGTAATAAAATCCACACAGTAATGCCCTTGCAACCACCCACAACACTGTATGCACAAGCTAGCATCCCTCACCTATTATTTCTGTCTGGACATTAAAGTTTGTGGCATTAGAACACAGTGACCACACAATAAGAGATATATGTCTATTCATGTGACGTCAAAGCTGTTTCAATTGTACTTTGAGTTTTGGAGAACGCATTTAGAGCTTGCAGGATAAATAAAGCTACACAGGCCCCCGGCTGCCGTGTTCATTGTTGGGGTGAGAAAGCGATGCGTTCTCCCTCAACCTTTAACCCTCAGAACAGCAGAAAGAGAGGAAGAGCGAATGATAGGCCCTAAGGCCACCGCTTTTCAGATGGAGATCTGACTTGCCCTCGTTATTCTCTTATTTTTCTGCTCTCTATCTCTCCTCTGCACTCCTTCCCCTGGATTTCTCGCCAAACCGTTTCTATTATTGTTCGGCGTTCACATTGAGCCATCAGATGCTGCTGTCTGATCCAAAGTGGCAGACCACAGCGACGGCAGAGTTTTCTGCTTCAAGTGCTCTCTCTCTCTCTCTTTTTCTCACACACTCTCATTCTGCAGTTTATTCAAAGTCACAGCTTTTATTAAAGACATACAGGATTTATAAACCCTCTCATGTATGTGTGTGTGCGCTTACAGCATGTGGAAAACGCATCTTTCTCAGGCGGTCTTCTCATTGTGGGTGTTGCCATGGGTTACGTCCCCTCTGGGTGAGTCAGAGGCCAGTGGTGCTGAAATGATGGGAGTTTTTTATATGATACTCGTAATGTGTGTGTGTGTGTGTGTGTGTGTTTAATGCCTTTTTTAAGCTTGAATGCAGTTAAGAACTTAAGGACAATGTGTGCACATGCAACAGGGCTGAATATCGACAGGAATGTTAATGATTTGATGCAATATTAATGTTGCATGTTGTTTTTGTCAGTGCATACAGTATTTGATTTGTTGCATTATGTTCTTCCATTTCCCAGAATGCTTCAGGACATATCCATAGTGTGTATGGACGGGCATTAAATGCATTTAAATGTTTAATGCAACAGTTTTGTTTGTGGCCCCTGTTGGGAGAATCCATGATGGCTGCATTGGGAATTGGATACACAATTTTTTCTGCAGTTTACAGTATGTATAAGATGCATGTGACTTTAGCACATCTGCAGGAACAGTATACAGGCCTGTGGCCCACCATGCAATGCACTCAAATTAACCTCTATCAGGTCTGATTAACTGGAAGTAACATATTTATCATGTAACATAAGTTACATAATTAAGTAAAAACTTAAGTAACATTATTTGGTATCATGATTTCATGATTCATTTTGATTTAACTGTGTAAAGTTTAAATATTTTAAAGCTACAGTCTTTAAGTTTCACCTCTCTATCGCCACCTCTGTTTGAAACATAATTGTAGGATACTTTATGTAGCTGTTGTGTATGCTAAAGTCAGGAACTTGAAGTGTGACTTTAGCATACGCATTTTAAGTGATTAAAAATGACAGATTGCAGTTTTACATTAAACCAGATTAAAAATGGAAATAACTATATTACCATGACGATAATTGAACATTTTTCACTACAGTAAACACAGGTCATGTGAGCACAATCTGTTGTTTGTAAACCACAGCTTTTGATGCGTACCGCAAATTTTTCACATGCAATTTTTAGAAAACAGCAGATAGTATTTACATTTTATGACATAGTTTACTGTACAACAGTACACTAATATTTCATTCCAAATATAGCCTTACAGTACAAGTGTGTATGTGTTCATGATAACGGTATGACTGGACTGTCTTGCAGGGAATAAATATGTCTGTTTTGAGGCTCGCAGGTTTTGCATGCGCCTGTGTACGTTTGCGCATGGCCTGCTGGAGAAACCGGCTTGGCCTGTTTCAGCATCTGTGTACTTTGTGGGCGTTTTTTGTTCCACTTACATAAATCCAGAGACAAAGAGTTGGCAAGACAAATTCTTATGTAAAACATTTTGGAATTTCCTCTCTGTTGTGAGATAACTGTGTAAACCCACTGTGTCAACAAGAAAATAATCACTTTTGTGTGCTCGTTTCTAGCAGGTATTCAGGTTTGTTCCACATATGTTAGCACAGCGCAAAATACGACTGCCGGTTCTGAGTCCTGAATACTGCTGTGTGGACACAGCTTGGTGCCAAACAAGAGTGACAACTGCATTTTATAACCAAAGTGAGTCACTCTATGCTTTTTAAGAGAGAGTTACACCTGTATTGTGCGAACAGAAAGGCACTGAACAACTTGTCACGTCACACGGTTGTCGCTTTGCAAATGCCTTTCACATGTGTTGTGTTGTTACCTAGGACTGTCCTGCAGAGCTTTGCTACAGCCCAAATAAACACACCTGTCTGTTCATTTCAGGTAATCCTGAAGACCTTGACTAGCTGGTTGAGGTGTGTTTGTCTAGTGCTGTAGACAAACCCTGCAGAACAGTGACCACCAAAGAGCTGAATCTGAGACACTGATGTACACTTTTGGAAATTAGAAGAATAAAAAAAGCTTTCAGGTTTTAAGTGGTTTTGTTTATTTGATTGGTTACGATAAGACTTGGTTTTATGGAAACCATCTGCGATTATTTATTTTAATCATAGTGACTATGGTTACAGTTGTTATTCATGACAAGAATAAAAAAATGCTCATAAGAATAACTGTTATTGTTCATATAGAAAGATTTCAAGACGTTCTTGTATGAACAACACAATCAGGAGTCACATCTTTTAACAAATACAGTTGTCAGTCTCTATTACCAATAGTGTGAACGCAGATTTATACCAGTTTGCATTAATAATTAATATATATAGATTACAGCATGACAAAAAAAGAATTTATGTCCCCTGAAAGTAGCTTTTTAAAACGCTTGTTTTAAGTGACAAGTGGCATGTTGTCAACATGTAATCATGTGAAAACATGTAGACAACGTGTCATCACATGTTTTTATCCCGTGGGTTTCACAGGACAATTCACATGAGACATAAATGAAAATGTTTTAAAATCTAATGTTTTAAATGTGATGACGTGTTTTTGCACACGTGGAATTCAGGTGTTTTTTCTGTAAGTGTTTGTAGAACTAGACGTTTTTTCTTGTCTGTATAATTCCTAACAATGATAATGGTTATATAACAGAATGTATAAACTTTCTTAATTTAAGAATATCTGAGCTCAGTCTGACAGCAAAGTTACCACAAATTGGCACAAATTTATCACAGCAGTTAAAATTTCCACAAAAACACGCTGGTACTGCAGCTGGCCACCACTGGCATCAAAAAAGGCATCATTTTTTTTTGGTGAAAACTGTTAATCTGCTGTTACAAAAATGTACATTGTTGTTTACTGTAACTACAGAGAGGAAACTTTTGAAATAAGTTAGGGAAATCAAAAGAAACAATTTGCTTTGCAGCTTTAAACAATACACACCATATCTGTTCCCTCCATCCACAGTCCTTCAGAACCCCATCGATTTGTTTGCGCATATCGACAGTAAAGCGACGGTTCAATTCAGCCTGTACTCATGGGAGCCTGATTTAAACCAGCTGTAATAAAACCAAAAAGGTTGTAAACGTCTAAATGTCTCACTGTGACGTGAGGTACCGTGGTCTGCCGGTGAGACGGCTATTTGTTGCAAATGACTCAACTGTGATGGTCAGTCAAGTGAATGTAACACATTAACAAGCCGGAAAAATTCGTACGTCGCCCGCAGATGCCCCACTTGCTTGTGTTTTTGTCCGTATTAGCAAACCAATCAGTTTCAGCACTTTATATTAGCGCCAGTGACTCTATTTACCTGATAGGAAGATTTCAGTTGTGTGAAAGTTTCTGTAATGTTTTCATTAAGTAATAAAAACATAAACAGAAAGATGTTATTTTGAAAGTAACAGAACATTTAATATTCTCAGATTATAAGACATTTAGACAATTAACATTAAGAATGTTTAAAATTTTGTAATGTTTTTAAAACGTTCCACTAACAACTTAAGAATAATGTTTTCTTTATATATAGAATATGATCATACATAAATATTATTTATATTTTTTAAAAATATAAATGCATGTTAAAAAAAACATTCTTCAAGAACATTTCCTGATAACTGTAAGAGAACGTTTAGAGAATGTCAGCCAGTGTTCTAAGTTCCCTGTTAGCTGAGAACCCGTTTGGCGATGTGTTGTTTTCTCCCCACATGCAGATGGTAGAAGAAGAGCAAGTAGTGACTGTTAGCATACGACGTTTGATGGCTGGATTGGAAGGGATGTTTACAGCGGGAGGCTGACGCTGGTGGGTGACGGCGGGGAAACGTTTCTAGTTCAGAGAACAGTAATCAAACTGACACAGTCACTCTTCTGAGCACATTTAGCCGTGTGATTAGCTGCACTTAAGCGCCGCTGTATGTAGGGCTAGCATGAACGTTAATTAATTAGCCATGTAATTGAACACAATTCGGTTATTTAGGCGTGTTATTGAGAGTGTTTGGGTTTAATAGTTAGTTTTTACAAAGGCTTCCTAATTTTTACTGTCTTTGCTCTGTGTAAACACATGTAGGGCCCGATCAGTTTTAGTTTGACAATACTTCAAATGAAAAAAGGCACTTTCACACCAGCAGAAATGCACAGACCTTATAAATTTGAATATTAAATAGCCATATGTAATATCACTTTTATAAAAATAATAATAATATATAATTATTATTAATGTTATATTATAATAGCTTGCCATGTAGGCTGCCAGTAAAAGGTTTGCAGGGTTTCTGATCGTAGGAAGAGGAGAACTCCAGATGCAGTGTGTGTGTGTGTGTGTGTGTGTGTGTGCGTGTGTGTGGGGGTGAACCTCTGATGTATTTTTAGCCCTTTGCATTATGAATGTCTGACAGCGTTTCAGTGCTCTGTTCCTTTTACCTGCGCAGTGTGTAAACTCAGCGTGTCTGTGTTAGCAGTAGATCACTGTGTGTGTGTGTGTGTGTGTCTCTGCATCTCTGTGTGTTTATTTGGAATTCCAAAAACTGGAAATCTATTTTCCTAGTTTTATCTTTGAACTTATTATTCCTTTCATCCTGCCAATTTCCTCCCTCCCTTCCCTGAAAATGACAGCCTGTATTTTACATGCATAAAATCACTTTTTTGTAACACATTTAATCACTATCACACATCAAACAGCATCTTGGCTGTGTTTATGTGTGTTTTCGTGCAGGCCGGAGTCTGTGTTTCCGTGTTCGTCAGTTTGGTTTATACGTAACACTGGAACCGTGTCTACTCCATGTTTCACCTGCTGAAGAAACAGTCACAATAGCCCCAGAACAAATCTCGGCGTCTGACTGGTATTTGTATATTTTCTGTGTATCTCTGTGTGTGTTTCAGACAGTGACTGTGGGGTCTGAGGCTGTTGTTTTTATGAATGTCTCCAAATCCTCTTTTAAGCTTTGGATTTCAGACACACATGTGGTGTTGCTTGTGTTCAATCAAACATTCAAACGCTTCTGGACTTTTTTTGCTTCATTTATCTCTCTCTCTCCCTCTCAACATAAGTGTCTAAGCAGCTCTCTCGTCCCTCACAGATGGTCAAAGAGCACTCAAGGAGGAAGAAAATAATTGGCCAGAGTGTGCAGAGATCTGTGTGTTATAGATAGATCAGGATGGTTAACTAGTCAACTAGTCATGCATCAACTGAGCAGTCAATGAGTTTTTTATTAAACAGCCTGATGTGATGTTTTTGTCATTGTAAGTTTTATAATATTTTATACAAAAAGTTAAATAATTTTGAGTAATCAGTTTATTTTTGAAGGTTGCTTGCCTTTTTGCAAAGCAAATTTTTTGTTTTCCCCATAATAATGAAGTTGGTGGTGGCTCGATAAGAGTTTTTTGATTTTGTCCCTGAAATGGCACCTTTTTTGGCACCTTTGTGATGAAGCGGCTTTTGCTTAGCCAGGAGCAACAGATAAGCTCCAAGGACATCAGAGGGGCGAGAGATAAGGCAATATTTTCCCGAAACACTTCCCAAGTTCACAGTCAATATTTTGTGACTGTTTAAAAAAAATTAGATTTCATAATATAGCGTGACGTTAATTCGTATGGAAACTGTGTTGTGCATCTTCGCTGTATAAACAGCCCATGAAATGTAGATGTTCTGAAGAGCAATAACTGAGAGCGAGTGCAAGCTGGAGATTGTGTTGAGACCTCTGCAAAACTTTATTAACTCCAATGACGTGCCGGATTAACAACCGTCTGCAAGTTTGATCTGTTTGTGTTGGGGACCAATTAAAAAACAGCTTCTCTCTCACAGACTGTTTGACTTTCCCTCTGTTTTTGCTGTTCAGTCACTTCTAAACTTTTAAAAGCTTTTAAAAATGGCTCTCACATATACTGCACGCTTCGCTCTTTCACTGTTTTGTTGTGGTTCTGGGACTAATTACAAATCCTGTTTAATGAACTGAAATAAGTCATTTAAAACGTTGGCATTATACAAATTCATTTGTGTTGTAATCAAGTGACTTGGTTCTGTGGTATTAGGAAGGGAAGCGTGATTTTTCAGTAATTTCATCGGTAATGTCTGTCTAATTGGTCTAGGAGTGTTTTTAATCAGAAACCAACATTGTAAAAACACTCATTATTTAGCGACATCTGGGTTTAGTATAAAGAGTTCTGACAACATTGTGTATGTATATTAGTGTGTATGTATGTGTGGTCCTTGCATTCACTGTAGTAAAGTAATGGCAGTAAATTTTGGCTATGTGAGAAAATTTTTTCTTAAAAATTTTTCTTTTACAAAAAGCTTATAAATCGTCTGCCTGCATGCCTGTCTGTCTGTCTGCGTGCCTGTCTGTCTGTCTATATGTTTGTGCAGTGTGTTTTTTTGTAGGAGTGGAAAATGTGTACATAGAAATACTATCTGTGTCTCTGTGTGTGCGTGTGATTGCATGAGTATAAAGTATGGGATTGTGTACTGTGTATAAAAGTGTGTGGCGGTGTATACAAACCCTGTTACCAGTGTCACCTTCAAGCTGCTCTCTTATTCAGTGGCGTGACACCCCTGACTCCGCAGTCGATCAGCAGAATGCACGATGCAGCCCAGCAAACCAATCATTTGGCAGCAGGGCGTCCGTGCCATTGCCTGCAGGTAATTGAGGACCCCATTTTGACTTGTGTGTTTCTTCTAGTCCCCCGTGGTAATAATTATGCATGCTCAGACTAGGTTATTGATTGTGTCTGTGATGCCAGAGGGAGATGTTATGGATCCCAGTTGGCCCGGGTTCGAAGCAAGGCCTGTGTAAGACTTCTCATCTTGTCATGATGAGGTCACCGATGGAGACGACTGCACTTTGGCAACATAATCTCACGTTTTTTTCCAAATTCTCTCACTCATCTCTCGTTCTTATTTTCCATGTTTGTTTTGCTGGTCTATCCATCATGGGAGGTTTCCAATGCAACTAAATTGGCTTGACATATGGAATTGGCACAGTTCTAACAACATGGATACTGGCGCACCAAGCGCAAAGTAAAGCTCTCCGAGCAGCGCCGTGGAAATCATTGTAACGACGGCTGTTAATCTGATAAAATCAGATATTTGTACTGCATTGATTGAAAGAGAGAGAGAAGACATAGTCATTAGCTTCACCCGGTGCTCTGTTTGTGCCCACCGCGTGAGTGTATGTGCCTTTCTGCTTGGCAGAGTGTGTCGGCGAATCTCAGGGGCATAACCGTCCCCCGCGGTTCCAGTCGTCTGCCTATAATGAGCTGATTCAAAGCGCTACGGACACATTGGTGCGTGCATGTTATTTCTAGGCGATCTCATTAGTATTGCTAGGTATTTTTGCATAAACACTCAAAGTTGAAGTGTTAGTTTTACCCAATTTCATTAGTATTCATAGGTGTTTGGAAGCGAAGTGTACACTTAAAGCTGAAGTATGTAATTTCTGCACCTTCTCATTACTGTGTTCGCAGGGATGTGCACGTGACGTTTATACTTACACCTGAAGTGTGTCATTTTACGATGCTAACATTTAAATACCGAAACACATCATTGAGTGTTTTCTAGGTTCCTCAGACTTGACCCATCCTGCATAGCAACTGAAATGGCTGAACCAATGACGTGAGTTTTGGGGCGGGATAATCAATTGGACCAATGGCAGATGGGCAAAGTGTTATGGAAACATGTTTAAAAATGTCATTTGAATTATTAGTTTGTATCATCATTCTCTGTTTGTTTTTAGGACCCTTGTGTCAAGTTGAGTATATATACAACTTATATATATTAACTTACTCTTTAAAAGTATTTGTGCATGTAAAGTTCCGCTGTTGGCTTCTCAGACAGGATGTTGAAGTTTGTTGTAATGTTTGTTGTAATGTTTTAATGCCTTATGTGGCTTTGTGTCTTTTCAGCTGTCACTTTTGTCACCTTAGTAGCTTGTAGCCTTTATCTCTCTCTCTCTCTCTCTCTCTCTCTCTCTCTCTCTCCTGCTCTGTGTCTCTCTCTGTCTCTCTCTCTCAAAGTAAATGGGATAGTTATTTACATTCCTCACCTTGGCCGTACTAAGAGGCTTTGTCAACTCCCACCACATAAACAAACATAAACACTGTTTGTCATAAAACTCTGTTATTGTCCATAAGATTGACTTTCCCTCCCATTGTAACGTCAGACACGCAAACATCGTCTTATTCTTCTTCTCTTGTCTTCAGTTGTAGGCGACAGTAATTGGTCTTATCTTCTGAGGCGGTAGATCTGCCAGGAGCTGCACGTAATCTTATTATCCTCCCAAGATGCAACACAAGCCCTTCCCAGCACTTCCTGTTTTGCTGCTGGAATCCCATGATTCCAAAGACAATATAAAGTCTTTTCCAAGAATTCATGACATGCATTTGGTTGTTGTTCTCGCAGTTGTTGGAGGTTTTTATTGTGATTAGCTCACTGTTTGTGCTTCGGTTGCATCACGCCTCTTGTTGTTTCTTCTTGTAAACATGTTTTATTCCACACAAGAAAGTATTGAAGTTCTACATTTGCGAACGTTCTCAGAACGTTGGCTAACAAACTCTGAATGTCAATCAAAAAATGTTCTTGCACTAATGTTAAGAGAGCTTTTTTTACATTATATATCATATATATCAGAAACGTTACTCTTAAGTTAGTGCAATGTTTCAAAAATTACAGAATTAAAAATATGTATGAACAAAAATGTTAAAACCAAGCGATCATGATAATACAACGCCCAAAAACTGGATGTTTTGAATGTTCCTATAACATCCAAAATAAATAAGGAAACATACTTAAATGTGTTATCCGGGTCAGCTTTTTTAATGTTTGTATTACATTGGATCAGAACTTATTTTTTCTGTGTTATTGTAAATTTCATCCTTGCAGTATTAACAACAGAAGGTCTTCTGACACAGTTTATATGAGCAACACAAGTTTTGGTTTTATAGTGTTTTATAATGACATGCAGCACAGATATTTAAATGCAGGCTGGTATCAGAATGAACGTTCAGGCACTACATGTGAACATGGAGGTTAACTGTGTGCTTCAGCAGGATTCAGTTCTCAAGAGGCTTCTTCACTCACAGGCTGTATAAAAAAGCGGCTCACCAGAGTGGCGTTCTCTTTTCGGTGGAATAACTTTTCATTGCATTTACATTTATTCATTTGGCAGATGCTTTTATCCAAAGGAACTTACAGTGAATTTGTTTTAATGTACACATTTTTGTCAGTACTTGTGTTCCCTGGGATCAAACCCACAACCTTTGCGCTGCTAACGCAACACTCTACCAGTTGAGCTGCAGAAACTACATCGCTGTCTTTAGTGAGTTGGTCATTTGGTTTGCCACTGTGGTGACTGGAGGAAAGTTGTGTGTCTCTCTGGTTAAAACATTGGTCTGGTTTCAAAGGATTTTGAGAGTTTTTTTAAACACATAAGAAAAACACATTATTTTTTGAATTTGTTATTTCTTTGCTCCATTATTTTGCAGATTTTTTTTTATTTTACTTTTTTCTTTTTATTATGTTTTGGGGGCCTCATTTTGTTTTTAATTTGTTTGTTTGTTAAACCCAACAGCCCAAAATCATTATTATAAACCTACCTTTGAGTCAGGTTAGGTCACATTGATCACTGATCTATCATGTACTTGCTCAATAACTGATCTGTGTTCATATTTAACCCAAAACGTTACATAGTGCAGATTAAATTTTTTCTTATTACTTAATTAATCAATCTGCTGTTTTGTTGTGTTGTTAATTTTGTTTGTTTGCATGATTTCACCAGACAATAACAGGCTAATGCATCACCCCTCTGCACCGCCTGTCAGAACTGGCCCAGCATTACTCCAGTCATCCATTTTTGTTGTTGTGCTGTCAAAGTATGCAAACATACATCATTTTCATTTTCCTCTTCTTACTGAAAGTCTCTCTCAGGTCGTAACAACGTGCCAAAGTCATTTTGCTGTGCCAGTCGCCACGAGTTGTGATTAGATTAGCGCACTAACACACCCAGACACCTCACAAAACGCAATTTCACACTCATCCGCTGGTATTACTGGTTAATGAGATGCGCTCTCTTCGTCTCTTACCTCTTTAGTTTACCCCTCCTTCATTTCTCATTTCTTTTCATCTTCAATAGACACCTGTCACTGCGGCTACGTGTGCGGCTGGGCTCATGTAATCATATACCAATTACCGTCCAGGAAAACGTTTACAGACGCCCATCGCTGTTGATCTAACATGCAAAACGTTTTCACTTCGACTCCCTTTTCCAATCTGAAGTCCCTCTATTCTTGTTTAGGCAAGTTTGCTTTTTATCTTATCATATTTGGGCTGTATATTCAGTCATATAAGGGTAGAGAGAACAAAATATGAAACATAATCTGGTCAAAATGTAATACAAATTTAAATGGACAGTACCAAGCTAGTTGGATAACTTTGGATAACTTCCTAAAACGTTCTTGCAATATAGTTAGTGTTTTTTTAAACAATATATATGTATATATAGATCATTCATTCTGAAGTTGTTAAAATATTGGATGATTTGAACTTTCCAAATATATTTTTTAACATTTTTTTGTTGTTTAAAGGAAACTCTAGAAAAATGTTCTTACAACTTAAATTGTTAGCTTGGCAAGTTTTTCTTGAAGCTAGTTAATGCTGGTCCCTCAGTCAAACAGACCAAATTCTTGAGAAACTTATTGCTTCCGCTGTTAACATGTTATCGGTGGGTTGTGCCTCTCACCATAGAGTTTAAAATGTGATTACTTATGAGATAGATTGCTTGATTTCATTTTTTTTTTTGACTGAACTATTTTGACAGAATTTGACAGTTTTTCATTCCTTTTTATTCTGTTGAATGTTGAAGATCCTTCTGGAGGGGCTGAAATGCATGATATCACCAACAAGATGAACGGTTATCAGCGCATGAATCAAATCTGCTCTGAACACTGACAATTTCCGACACACTTTTCCATGCGTCATTTTTTCATTATTTCTGCATGCGGGCTGAGATAAATCATATGGAACGCTGAAATCGCTCCTAGTACCATTAAAGGAATAGTTCACCTAAAAATGACATTTCATGACATTTCCTACACGACATCATGACTCAGTTTCTGACGTGGACCACAAAAGCAGATGTTTTGCAGAATGATATGAGACTGACAGTCTCGGTCCCCATTTCCTTCATTGTATGGAAACAAGATGCAATGAAACTGAACGGTGACATTCAGTTCTTTGTGTTCCAGAGAGGAACTTATACAACCTCATAACTTAATGTTTTTGCTGTGGAACACTGAGGCAAATGTTATGGAGCATGTTATGAGACTGACAACTTGTGTCTTTTCGTAAAACAAATGGTGCAACAGTTCAATGTTTCAGAGGATTTTAGAACAGCTGTCACTTCCTGTCAATCATCAGAAGTGATGTCATCAGAGCAGGTCAGATGCTGCGATTGCTATGAACTTCACGTGAACCTCTCCTGCACTGAATTCTGGGATGGATGTTACTGCACTAGTGTGACAGTAATAGGAATTAATAGTTAATATCTAAACCTGGAATCACTGCAGTAGGTGCATGATGTCATTTTAAATTATTAAACCGTGTTGATGATAAATCCGTCTGGCCATAATACTTTTGTACAACATTATTATTTGTATGATTCTGTGATGATATGAAAGATTGTATAATTTTTTATTTTAATAGTAACACTGTTGTTTGTGAATTCATAAAAATACAATTATTACTTTAATATTTTGATGCATATAATATATGTGATTTATGTGTCACACGCCTGAGTTGGTGACAATTCCTAGAACTTTCAAAAAGTTGAAAAAGTTCTAGGAATATATAAAAATGTTACATTTTTAATAATAATGTTTTTTACAGCTCCATTTTCAAGTAATAATGTCCATTGTACATTATTGCTTGATTACAGGAATGTTATTTAGATTTTTTTTAAACATTAAACAAACACTAGCAACTTACGAATGTTTATATATATAATATTTTATGTATTATAATGTATATTCATAAACATCACTGCATGACTGTTTTGTCTGAATGCTAGCCAATGTTTTGGGAACGTTTCCCGTTAGCTGGGCTCATCTCTGTGGCGATGGTGTGTGTCACATTCAGCGGAAGTCATCCTTAAAGGACGAACTGAGATTACAGAGGACAAACGGCTTATTTCTCAACACAATGCTAAAGATCATCTTAAATTAATGACCTGGCGCGTGAAGAATTGAGATAAATATAACGTATAATCAGTGCTGGGAATAATTGGGAAGCTGTCATGCGGGGACGCCCACTTTTAGGTTGTTTATAGAGGAAAGAATAAAAACGTGGATCAGAAACAGGCAGCTGGCATCTTTTTTTGTTGCTTCCTTTGAGCATCGGTGCTGAGAATATCCCCTCACTTTTGCCTTCCGTGACCTTGAGCAAATTGCTCAGTTTTCCTTTTCGTTCGCATCGCTTGCTTGACGTTCCTTTACACTTGTTTCTCGTTGCGTTTTATTATAGTTTTCAGTCAGGAACCGTTGTAATGAAACGTTTGGAGCTGGGATGGCTTTTTTGTAATATAGAGATGAATCATGTTGAGACTGGCAGTCGTTGCCATAATGAAACGTTTTGTGGTGAAACTCGTGATTTTTAGAGCGGTCAAATTGAAGCAATGGTACTGAGGATGGTACTAATGGTACTGAGGAGAGCGATGCTGTTTCATTTGGTTTCAGACTTAAAAAACTGGCTGTGTTTGTGTTTCTCTGAAGGCATGTTTGTTTGTAAGATGCTCTTGGCTTTATTAATAATAATTAGATAAAACTTTACAATAAGGTCTCATTCAGTAACATCTGTTAATGCATTAGCTAACATTAACTAATAATGAGCAACATACTTTGTTTATCAGTCTTTCTTAATGGTGATACAAATACAGTATTCATGTTAGCTCACTGTGCCTTAACCAACATAAACAGATACAATCTTTGATGTTATGGTTGTATTAGTAAATGTTGAGGTTTATATGTACTTAGATTAATAAATGCTGTAGTATTGTTGACAGTTTGTTTATGTTAGTTCAACTAAGGTAACTAATGTTACCAAACAGAACCCTATAATAAAGTGTCACCAATATTTGCAATTATATATTAGTGCCTTGTATCATATTTCTGTTGCCATATTACTTTTTTATGTTGCTTCTTAATAAAACAATTAAGCTAAGAGAAGCAACACGTTTATTAAACTACAGATAAGCGAGTTTAACATCAGGCCTAACAAAACCCCTTAGCTATTGTGAAATCACTGTAACTAATGGTCTCTCATGGCTTATTGCTTTACTAGTTGCTTGTGAAAAATATCTAGTGCGGCGGGATCGAAGCTGCGTTGCTGAGCAATGGCCGTATGAATAACATTTGACACTATCGCTGTACCTCACTGACAAACACGCCTTCCTGTTTCAATCTCTCCCGTAGTCTCTTTATCACAGTTAACGCATCTGTTACACCAACTCGTCTGGCTAATACCGGTCTTACGTTATGGTTTCATTACAGTTCTGTGCACACACACACACACACACATCTTGCACGGTGCAAGTTAATTACGTTTATGCATTTCCTGGCACATAAAGCCGGGCTCACGGAGCAATGTTTGATTTATACCATCGTGAAGGGCGATCTATACTTCAGCCGTGTGGAGGTGTAAAAGGATAAAGGAGAGATGAAAGTATAAAAGTGTGTTGCCACAGCTCATATGTTTTCCAGACTGTCACGGCTGCTGTTATTTGTGGCTTGTTTTCAGGTACAATGAGTGAATTTTAGTGACAAACCTTATGGCTGCTCTGCATCGGCAGCTGAGGTGAAACCGCATCCCACCAGAATTAGCAATTATTCACTGACCTTGGATCAGTTTAATGTCTTTGCTCCAAGCGTGTGATGTAATGCAACCTAACAGAAGCAAACAGCGTGAGCGGACGCTATAGAAAGAACTCATTGGTTGGAACAATCATAGGCCCTGTATATATCATACATTTATGGAGTCAGGAAGTCAGTTGTACATCTGCTGTTAAAGTTACCAGGAAATCAAAATATACTTTTTGTATTTTTTGAAATGCTGCAGTGTTTATTCATTTATGTGTCCTTGTATTCCTTAATCAAAATCTGAAAAATGCACTTCTCTTCCGAAAGGGCAGGCCTTCTTTGATTATGTCAGTTTGGGCGGAGCCAAAGCTGTTAACCACTCCCCTAATTCCCAGCTCATCAATTCCCAGTTAAAAGAAATTAGCCACATTCCTTTCTAAAATTTTACTTTGAATTACATCAGAACAAGTTGTTTGCAACTTCCAGTTCATGCTGTTTTTAAAGCTTTTGAAATAATTTTATATTAGCAACTGCTCAGCAACTGCTTAGCAACTGCATAGCAACTGCCTACAACCCTCTAGCAGTGTGACAATGCTACTGTGTTGCAAGCGAGAAACGTTCATTATACGACGTTTAAATGTAGTTATGCATAACCTCGTGTTCAACCTGCTCCACCTGTGTGTTGATGGTAAAATTGCGGCCAGTGTTATAAACGCATTAGCTGGAGAGTTTTGTACCAGCGGGCATTTGGGAATTACACATTATACGATGTGGTCGTCTTTGAAATAAAGGCACGCTGGGACATTAGAGGAGTCCTCAGCCTAAATTTCCTTCCAGATGAACCCTCATATTGCTTTAAAGTTTGAAGCGTTTTTTCTCCTCCGAGCAAAGTCCACAGAGACCAGAGAAGTTTGATTTTGCTCCGTAATTAGAAAAAGTGTGGCGATACTCAGCCGTTTCTGAGGCGTCTTCATTACTTCAAAGTCTCATGAGGAGGGGCGGAGGGAAAACATTTGGTTAAAGTCTCTGTATTAACTGAAGATGACCAACAAATACCCAAATCACTTTAAAAAATACAGATTCCAGGTCAGCGGTTTCTGGTTAATTGATCTGGAAATGTTATTCATGAAGGTGTGGTAGATGTTAGCAATAGCAAAAGCAAGCTAGCTTTGGAAGCGTAAGATCCCGCCCCTTCCCTCAGAGCGCTCCAAAGCCACGC
>JBAJNP010007361.1:0-22202 GCA_036877545.1 Yasuhikotakia modesta | reverse complement strand
ACACACACACACACACACACACACACACACACACACACACACACTGTCTTGTTTTGTTGTTGCATTAATATCAGTTTCTGTATTTTGTGTTTAGTTCCAACAGGCACGTGTTTGATCTTGCATGGAAGCCCAGTAGGTGAATGTGCATTAAATGAGAGCTAAAATACAGGGAGAGAGAGAGAGAGAGAGAGAGAGAAAGAGAGAGAGAGAGAGAGAGAGAGAGAGAGGAAGAGGTTCTTTGGCGTCTGCACTGCTGATGATGAGATTCCCCTAGTCAGCGTCTCTGTAGCTCAGCTTACAAGAGGCAGACGCGCATTCACACACAATGCACTTCACACACACTTTGTTTGTACACTTTGTGTCTAAACTTGCATAGGTTAAGCCTGCTTATATTTTATATGCGATTTAATAAGGGGATTGCGGCTCCTCAAAGAACCTTTAAGAGTGTTTCATTCAAATACTATTAAAAAGTATTTATAACCTCTTATTCTTAGCGGAACCATGCAGTCAGACAAAGAACCTTTCAGGAACCTTTATTCTGAAGCAAGACATCAACCAAAACAATAATCATATATATATTCATATACTGGTTGCCAAAGAAAAACATTTATACATTGTGGAACTGCATCACTACTGGAATTCCTATAGATAAACCATGAGACAGTTTGCGCTCATGGGATTTACTTATACCGTGGCCACAATTATTGGACGTGTTTAAAATCACAGAAACAAAATGTCACAACCTCTAAAATAACGTGACAGCTTGATGGATCGCCCATGAAGCTCTATTAACGCTTAGCAGGTCTTAATAATTATTTAGAGCGCTTTCAGGATTGAGTTAGTGACCCGGGTGGCGCACCGCGCGCGCTCCCCAAACACCGACTCTCTCCACGCACCGCGCGCAGCCGCGGCGCAGCACCGACCCGCCGCAAAAAGCAATTTACCGATGGTAGCGCAACCGGCTGTCACACACCCGCACTGACACGCTGTGTGCTGAATAGACAAAGCGAGAAACACGCTATCACGGGGGGAAAATGCGCAGCGCAAGCGGTTTTCCGTGCCACGGTTTTTGCGCAACCGAAAATAAACAAACAAACAAACAAACAAATGCGTCCTGATGTTCAGCTGATGTTATAAATGAAAGATGCCAGAAGTTTTGAATTTTGCAGACTTTCCAGTCTATGGGCTTCTGTCCTTCACGGCCTTATAGCTCAGCCGGGTGAGGCGAACGGGTGTTGAATGTGTGTCCTGGGGGTTAGATTATTGTTATTGATGTAAGGCAGAAGGAAATATTATAGCTCTGAAAGTCTCTTTACATGAAAGCAAAGTTTTGTCCTGGGTGGAAGTATATTTTATTTACCTGCTATAAATGACAGGAGTGTGAATTTTGAAGCACTGAGCTGTGGTGCTGATGTGAAAGTTGCTGGTTTGATTTCACATTTGTGTTCCAGTGGCATCTTATTCTGTCCTCTGTGAATTTCTGTTTAACTCTGTAAACAAGCTCAAAAATAACTACAAATGTCAAAACATGAATTCAGTTTTAAAAAATAGATAATAAAAAAAATAAAGTGGCTGAAATGAATGTAACTGTTTCTTATTCGCTTCTTGCTCCTTGTTTTGCAGGCGTTCATTGACCTCCAGTGTTTTGCTCCAGTCTTTAGCGAGAGCTTGTGTTTGTGCGCCCTTGATAGTGTGCACCTCAGTTCTCCACATCACTGCTGTGAGTGCCCTCTTGATAGTGTGCACCTCAGTTCTCCACTCACTTCATCATTGGCAGTACTGTATTCATAACAGGTCTGTTGTAAACATTAACACGGGCATCATTTTATTTGTGTATTCATAGTGTTTGTGTGCATTTATAAATGATGTGTGTGTGTTTAATGCATTGCAATCTAAAATTCTTTGATACCAATATTCTTCAGTGAAGCTCTTATTATGCGCCTCACATGTTACGGTCTGAGGGGCGGATGCAGGTTTTGTTTTGTTCATTGTGAAACTAAAATTGAAGTAATGCAGTGATTGAATAAAAATAAGGGCCTTTAGTGACTCTGGGGTCAATTAGCAACAAATCACTCCATTACTCTACTGAACCCGACCAACTTCCACACTTCATCCACAAAACGCCACTCTATTTTCCCTCTGTACCTTTATATAATCGCATCTCTCCACATGCATGCAATGCTTGGCTGTGGGCCATGCATCCAGCTCACCTTAATGAGATATTGCCCACTTTGTAGACTCTAATTCTCGCATTAGTTGCGATTTGTTGATAAATTGTTAGAAAGGCCAGAACAGAGACGCGGATGGGAAGGAGAATGGGTCGGGTCGGGCCCACCGGCGCTGTCATTAGTCACACACGTCAGTAAGTGGACCCACACAGAGACAAGAACCAGTATCAGCACTCATCCGCTGTGAGAGTCTCTCTCTCTCCGCTTTTAAACCATAGATGCGCAGGACATCACACGCTCCATCTGCAGCACACAGATGCATCCCTCCATCGGGTGGTGCACTTCAGCAATGAGAAATGCATCCGCTGTCCACCTGCATGCCGTCGCGGTTGCATTAATAAATGCGTTCTGATGCAACTTAATGGGTGTTTGAGGGTTAAGACTTTAATTTATGGTTAAGGTTAGAATTAGGTTAAGGTTAGGTTTAGAGTAACGTTTAAATACTAGTTCTGATAGTTAGGGATGAAGTTTAGGTTAATAAGATAGAGGTTGTTTTGTGTTTATAAATGTACTAACAAAGATAACTATACAGATAATTTGGGGTTAGTCTATAATACTTCAAAATGTGTTTAATATAAAATCAACAGTATATAGTATCTCACAATTTAGATAGGTAAGTAAATGTGTCTGTACACCAAATCAATACATACCTCATAAGTGCCTCCTCTTCATTTGGTAATCTTGGATTTAGTGCACTTGATATCTGCTGAAAGACAATGCGTCTTAATGCTGGCAGTGGCTGTTGTTCTGCAGCCCTGAGGGAGGTCTGTCAGTCTATGACAAACACAATATCAGCTGCATCATCTGTACATGCTTGTATCTGTTCTTAATGGTGTGAATGAATTGAAGAACATGTTGCTTTTCTGTAATCTATTTCAGCACTTTTGTTTTCCAGGAAAATATCCACACATCTTAAAAATGTGGCAAAGAACTTGATGTAAGACATATATGCTTAATCTTGAGACATGTTTTCTAACAAAAAGGTTAATCTCACAAGTACATTTATCTTATTTTACTGATGTTTTAATTTCTATATTTCTTTCAAGATCTTAAAGAAAATGTATCTAATAAAAAAGAATAGAAATCTAAACCTTGATTAAACGTTTTTCCTCTCATTGTTCTAGTTTATGCAGATCTTAATAATACAGAACGCAGCAGAAAGTGAATTAAAAGTTACGTTTTTATTGAAGCGCACAATAAGAAAACAGAACTTGTGGTAAAAATGGTCCCGTAAGTGACAAAATCTGACACACCATAACAGAATGAGTCGCATCAGCACCAGCTGCAGGTTACGTGTGAATGCTGTGAGCGAGAAACATCATTTTTTGGGTCTAAATGGCAGAGTGTCATGTCTTGCGGTGAGGCATGTTGGCAGTATGGGGTCGTGCCTGAAAAAAGCAGAGTTTTCCGCATATCCTATTCCTCCACTGCATTGTTGAGCACGTCTGTGATGAATAATGACACCTCAGTCGTCTGCGATTTCCTGTTGAGGTGACCTTAATTCAAGCCATTAACATTTGTGTTTCCCACCTAATGCGTCTTCCTGTGTTCTAATTTATCCTTCATAACGTCTGACTGTCTCCAGTCCAACCTACATCTGAAAGTCAAGCCTTGCGGATGTTTGCGGCGTCAAATGCGACACGATTGATTTCTTATCTGTTGGGGCAGACAGACAATTTAGCTAACTGTCCTTTTTGAAGCCATCTCAGATGGGTGGCTATATTCATAACAGCATGACTGAACATGTCAAACATGCAAACCATTATTACAAAATTCCCATGTGGGATACGGGGAGGCGTTCTGATCCTATGGGAACGCTTTCATTGAAAAGGTCTTTCGTTGTCCTTTCTTTTTGGAACGCAAAGCAAAAATACTTATTTTTGTATCAGGTCTCGCATTCCCAGAGGTGTCTCACTCGCCCTCAGACACACGCGCGCTCAGTTGCATAGCTGTTTATGTAGCGTGATTGCGTTTGACTAAACTGTTGAGAGCGCTAGTCGTGCCTCAGGGAGTCCACTGAACTCGTACATAAACTGCGCTCAGACACTTGTACCCAAGCTGACAAACACACACATATACACACAGAATAGTCTCGCTTTTAAGCGAGGCCCCTACAAATAAATCACTTTACAACCCACCCTCACCTTTATTAACATTTAAGGGTGGATGCCAAGCAGAAATCTCACACATAAGTTTAGTCAGAGCCCTTTTTTCTTTTTTAATGAATCAATTTTTTTTACTATTATATTCTCTATAGACTTAATGACATTTGGCACTTATGAAATAAAAACCAGGGAAAAATGAATGTGTTTATTGTAAACATGGACAAAAATTGGCGAATTAACCCTCATGCAGTCACTGTGCAGGTTATACGATGAAACCGCATGAAATACTTATTGCATATGCTTAAGAATCTATTAGCTACTGGATGTGTGTGCCCAGGTGTGACGGCAGGTGTAAGTTATGGTGGTACACTGTTGGAACACTCAGTCAGGGGTGGAGAGATTGGGGCGTGTGGTTCGATTCAGGCTCGACATGTTTCACATCCCTTTGGGGTTGAATTATACCCGTGTGGCGTAGAGACACACTCAAATTCACACTTGCAAAAGGTGTGAACTAAATGTAAGAAATGTGTTATTCGTATAAAGCTTAATTCATTATTAAAAATCATAATATTTCATTATAATTTCAAAGTATTGGTGACTGTGCAGGAACTGTGCAGGAGTAACTCATGTGCTTAATAAATAATTCATGTTGACTGAAAATATGTGCATGATTATTAAACATTATTTAAATGAAAGACAGAAATGTTTGATTTTGTGAGTATGACAGCAGATTGTACGGCATTGTTTATTTGTTTATTTTCAGTGATCACTGGAGTTTTAACTCACCCCTGAACAATTAACTTCCTGCCTCCAGTAATGAGGACAACAACACGTCCCCAGTGAACTACACACACACACACACACACACACACACACACACACACACACACACACACACACACACACACACACACACACACACACACACACACACACACACACACACACACACACACACACACACACACACACACACACACAATGGACCTGTGTTCACTCACTGAGGTAAATGAAAGAAGTTTAGTTTTTTGTAGTTATTTATATGTTCCTTGAGTATTTATTTAAAACCGAAAGACATGTTTTATTTAAAACGTTCATGCTTAAGCAATACTTGCTAATGCTAAATGTTATTCTCATGTCTGTCAGGTAGAATGATTATAAATATGAAATTTGCTGTGAAAGATGTCGATCTATTATTTATTATTCATTAATATTATTCAAAGTTACTCCATTGCCATGCATTACCATCATTTTCTATATCAGTGAATCTCGATATAGACAACTATATGAAAAAATTAATTAACTTGTAAAGCCACACGATTTGTTCCGCCTCACACAAGCCGCCACGGATAAGCTGAGGCGGCGCTTTAACCTCTGTCCTTAAAAATCCATTTGCTCAGTCAAATAAGGTCCCAGAGGCAAGCATATGTAAACATATTTAACTCATCATAAAACACTGTATAGAAAATTGCCTCTCGGCATAAAAGGCCAGACATTAATATTATAATATAGCAACACTCAGAACAATAAACAGGCATTCGTTCACATTTATAAGCTATAATTAGCCCTGACAGAAGAGTCACAAACCTTGTATCTGACAGGGAAAATGATTACGATCAACTAATAATAATTGTTTTGTGATCAATTATTAAGTTAAATAGAATGATACGTTGGATTAAATCCCTCAGTCAGTGTGGTTTCCTTTCAAAGATGTCAGCTATTCATGCCTTTAAATGTGTGCTGTAAAATGGCTGCATTTACATTCAGTCCGACGTTCTCCGTTTCAGACGGTACACGCATCAAACACATCACAATGATAACATCACAGTGTCACCGGCCACAGCAGTCATGAGATGATAAACAACCCTCAATAAATCAGGTAAATAAATCATGTCAATAAGAAATAAATGTATGAGACACTTTATGAGTCCAAGATTAAATATTTTATTCATGTCCAAGCACTGAAAGGGACAAAGGAGAGAATATAATAACACCAAAATGAACCTTCTGAAAGGTTCTTTTGTCATTTGAGTTGGTTTATAACTTGTAGAGATAATGTTTATTTTCTATTTTGTTACCTTGGTGGACAAACTTTGTGTCAGCAACGATATTTAGCTTAACACACCAACTAATCACACTGTAGGAGTCAAGCGTACAACACACACACACACACACACACACACACACACACACTTTTCTTTGACAGCTCCTGATAAAAGTGAGAGTTCTTTGACCTAAAAGTTGACAATATGGGAATAACAGGGTGAACAAAGACTAACCAGAGGGCTCAGAGAGAGAGAGATGCACAGAGGACAGCAGTTTGTTTGAACTGTGTTGATGGTATTTTTCTCTTTTTCTTTCATCAAACAGTCAACAAACCCTCCAGGAGAAACAGGCAGGACATGAGCATGAATGGGGTGCGGCCGCTGTCCATGGTGCTGATGCAATCGTGTGGCCTCACTGCAGAGACCAAAGCTCAAGTAAAGACTTTAATTATTACTTAATTGTTAAAAACACACACACACACAGTCACACACCCTTTGACCACACACACACATACCCCCCTCCCCCCCGACTAAGGTGGTCATCATGGTGGTCATTACTTGTGAGAGACCCCTGAGGCTGATAGAGTGTTAAGGATGTGGAGAACTTCAGTGTTAGCTGAGGGTGCGTCTGCGAGACCCTCAGGTGAGTTCTGCTCTGTGTTTTATTTGTGCTCCTCTGTTCAGCAGCTTTGATTAATCTGCTAAAGTTTTATTATTGAAGCATTTTGGAATGTGTGTGTTTCTATAAACGTTCACATCATGTTAACATCTACTTGTGCGCGATCAGTCATGAAGTTTGTTTATCTGTCCCTCGAGTGCCACCGTTTTCATGGCGTGAGCATCCAGCGAGCCATAAATCCCAGCTGTTTGTCTCATTTCCGTCTCATTAGAGAGAGGAGAGCGAGCGCATGGCTGCGGACCATAAGATTGGTAATTAACATTAGGCCTAACGAAGGCAAAATTAAAAACAACAGCTCTACAAACTCAACCCATCAACTCGGACCTGCTGACTAGAGACACAAAACGCTGAGAGGACCAATGAACCCTGAGAGAAACTTAGACATCAAACTCTTCATTTGCTCCATCTGCTCACTAGGCACTATGAGGTCTAGCTGACTAGCCTAAACAGTAACGTTGGTTCTCCACTAGGTCAGCTGTTTGTGATGTAACTGGTCCAAATGGTTCTGAATCAAACAGTCATGCGCACAGAACTTATCTGTAGAAACAGTCACAAGCAACAGGAAGTCACACACACACACACACACACACACACACACACACAATTCCTAACACAAATTCCCCTCACTGAGTCCACAGAGATTTAGCATGTGAAATTTCAATTTCAGGACGGCTAAAAGATTTTTTCTTGTGTGCTTTACACTTTCAGAAAAATAAACATTTTGAAGTGCATAATGCATTCAGATGTGAAAATTATATTATATTGTCTTTACGCTTGTGCATTTGTGTGTTTAAATAGTACAAGACTATTGCATCTGATATTTTAATATCTATTTACTAACTTCCTGCTCAAGCAGGCATTAAATACCTTGAAATATAAAGATGCCACAGTCACATTAAGTCATTGTCAGAGGAGCGATACAGTTGTTTGGTTTGTCATGATACAATCATAAAACAAAACAGATTACAGTAGCATGTTACTGTATTTTGTGTGCTAGTGCATTACTGTGTTTTGCTAAAAATAATTTGCACATGCAAGTTTGCCATATTTTACATTTGCTAAGTGGAAAATTTATGACTATTATGACTGGAGTGACCAGTGGTCATGTTTTTAGCATTTGACAGCTATACGTTTGCGGTTGAGTGGCAGAGAGATAGATGGATGGAGTATATGTGGAAAAGAGTGGATGATGTTGAGAATGAGGGCTCTCAGCCATCAAACTCTAACCCAACCTGGTCATTGAAGAGAGAGAGAGAGAGAGAGAGAGAGAGAGAGAGGTTGAATAATTGATAGTAAGTATTTCAATAGGCTGCACCCGTCTTTCTGATTTGGGAAGTTCCAGTCATTTGGGTCCTCAGTGTCACCCGGGGCAGGTCAAGAGCATCATGGGATACATGTGCTTGTGAGGCAGCCAATGAGAGGAAAAACAAGAGCCTGTATGTCTGTGTAAGATGCATGTTAACAGCCGTGCAGGAATGCGTTGTAATGCGATGACCAGGAATGTGTCTCTCAGTGTTGCTTTCTGCACCCTTGGAAAGACCCAGAACTATAGGCTAGTTCTTGTCGTTCACAGCCCCTCTGCTAGATTTTTGCCCAAAAGCAAACAGGTTAAAGAAAAACGTGTTGGAAAAAACACAGTGGAATAAAAGTTCTGGGGTGGCAGATCCCAAGGGATTGCATTCCTGTCTGGGACATTTTTTGAGACCTCGGTTTCTGTGATAGGAGTCTAATGGGCCAAAGTAGATGCTCAACCAATCACAGCCTGTCAGTTGAATCACAGATAAATTGAGATCTGACAGGTACAGCCGTTTACCTCACAGGCTGTGGATGATGTTAATGAGACATGAACCATGTTAAACTCGCAGCCTATGACATTTAAAACATTTTACCTCATTTGCATAAACCTCACAACAGCTTTTAATAAATTACTCCAGATGGTTAAACAGTTGAACGTTACAGGAGATAAACAAAATACAGGAAGTATTTTGTTAGACAGACAGAAAAACACACACAGTGTAAACAGAAGAGGTCTAAGAGATGAATTTTTAATAGTTCAGGGATGAGTAGTTGGCATTTTAAGGCTCTCTGAAGCCTCTGGCTATTGATGTCAACACTGGAGAAATGCAGTAACTGCCACCTAGGGAATGAAGAGAAAGAGAAAAATATATTATTTTATTAAAAAGATCAAAATATTTCAGTTATTATTCATAGTTGTATTTAAATTTCATTATTTTTATTTTCTTTCCAAATTACTCTGTGTATGAAAATTAAAATGAGACACAGAATTAAATCAGAACCTTTTCAGAACCAGTTTTATAAACATGATGCTGTCATGCAGGCTCTGTCTCTCTCTCTCTATCTCTCTCTCTCTGTCTCTCTCTTTCTCTTTCTCTCTCTCTCTCTATCTGTCTCTCTCTCTATCTTTCTGTCAGGGGATTTACAGTCACTAAAAAGATACAGAAAGCTGTTTCTAGATCACACCTGTTCACAACACATCTGTGGTCAACTTTCCACTTTCACAAAGAGTTTGTAAAGCTATCATCTATCACACAAGATGCTAACAGCTAAAACGCACACACACACACACACACACACACTCATTAGCATGTTGGTTGAGGTGATGTATTTTACGTGTTGCCTCACAGATGCCTGTTGGCCAAATGGTTAAAATGTTGTCTAGGATGCGTTTAACACTATATGATTATTACTTTAACAAAACTGTAGGATACATTTACCTAAAGTAAATAATGCTTCTTTAAACTCTGTGTGCTTTCATTCTTGACCCGATCACCTTTGCTTGACCTTTTATACACAGAGCCGACCGTGCCATTGATAAAACAAGGGAACTATCACTCAGGGAAGTAGCAAAGTCAATGATAGACTGCAGGGGACGTGTGAGCGAGTGAGTGAGCAAATGAATGAATAGATAGATAGATGAAAAGAGGAGAGATAAGAGGCTGGAGGCCTAAAGACCATTTGCTCCAGTAGGAAGATAAATTGAGGCACTGGTGAAGTCTATGAGGTGTTCATGTATAGCCATGGATTCATTTGACCTTTGAACTATAGGAAGAAACTACAACCATTAGAATCATTTGTAGTTGTTACTGTTAGACTAGAATAGACAGAGTTAGTGTGTTGGGTGTTGTTTATATTGTATTATAGCGGTTTTATTAGTACTGACTAAAAAAGTAATTTAATGTATTTCATATGTATGTTTTGCCGCCTCAGCCTGGCCTTCAAAAAGTAATTCTGATATTCTTAAACATTTTTTACCGACTCATGATGTAATAAAATGCCCTAATACTTATTTTATGTATATAAGTTACTTTTGTTTATGTGACCTATTGTTAATCGACTTAAACCAGTTAAATACAAATTTTGGGTAAACGTTTTCTTCTTATAATAGCCTCTTAAAAGTGCATTTTACAGAAAAATAAAACAACATAAACGTTATTTTTTCCACTCAGTAAGAGAGACTTAAATTCAGATGAAGATGTTCAGTATGGCTGTGTTTCTGATCTCTGTCGCCCATGTTGTTGTGTGTGTGTTCTGGGTGTTGTGTTGCACTACACAGTCTGTAGAGTGACTACAGGTTCAGACAGGTTTGCCGTCTTACGGAAGAGTCAAACCCCCCCTAGTTGTGCAGCTGTGTGAACCAAAATAGTTTAAATGATTTACAAAACACAAATTTGCCACACGTAGCCCTGCATCCGCGGGCCTTAGAAACAACTACAAATTCAAAGTAATAATTAAAAAGATAATTTTTATGCTTATTAACAGCACAAAACATCCTGCTAAGTTATGAACAACTGTTCAGCTGTGTTTGTGATGAATATGTAAATATATCTTTATGTGTGTGTGTGTGTGTCAGCATGCTATTGTTTGTTTTTCCTGAATGTGTGTGTGTGAGAGACTGAAGGTGAATGCTGATCCGAGAGGAAATAGACCCGGAGTCTGCACATTCGTTTGGGTCCCACTCACAGTTTTTCCAGAGCAGGTGCTGAGGTAGACTTCTTTGTGAGCAAGTAGACCTCACCTCCACCTCACACACACACACTACCGCCCTCACCTCCGGAACCCTCAGCACTCACCATCACAGCGGCGACGCCAATCGATGTGCCGCCCCACCGAGCGTGTCTGCGGCAGGCAGAGCGCAGAGCTCCTCCACAGGGATTGTGGGAAATCTGATTTATGATGCCCACGGTGATGCTGACCACAAACTTTAGCTCTTACGACACTGTTCCCCTGCTCAGATTTACTCTCTCGTTTGTTTTTCCTCAGGTTTCTCTGTGCTTGTATGTATTTTTTGGTGAACTGGGGATGTCTGCCACACTGGTTTAGAAAAAAACACATAACAATAATCTTGCACCAAAAGTTCCATATAATTATATGCAATTATTTAAAGATTTTAAAAACTTTTGTGAGCTTAGCAATGTAGTGAGGCACTTTTACTTAACTGGATAACTACATTTGGAGATGGATTTACATTTAAGATCCAAAGTTAGAAGTTTTTTGTATTTATTTCTATTATTGTTCTTTCATTTTTCATCATTATTTGTTTGATTTATTAATCAGAAATTTTTGTAGTTGATGGCAGGCGTCTCCAAAGGGAGATTTTGTGAGATTTGGACAAATTTGTCCCCAAAGCACAGCTCAGTTAATCACCACACACACTATCAGCGCTGCAAGGGATTGTGGGAAACAGGTGACAGGGAGAGAAAATAATTGCCGTTCCCATTTGGTTTGTAATACAGACCTGCATAATGCCCTCAGATTTCTGCTTCTCATTCATAATTACCCCTGGGGCTGATACAATACAGGAGAAAGGACGAGAGACACAGAGAGGAAGAACAAGTGAGAGAGAATGCAAAAAGTGTCCATGGTCAGTAATTAAATTATAATGCTTTTAATATTTAATTATTATTACCAAAATAAAGAGAGTTTGTGTTTCTGTACAAACAATCAATTGTCAATGGACAAAACCATTTAACACCCCAACCTTCCTTATTGATCTAATGTGTGTGTGCTTAAAAGTACACTGAATCTCTCTCTCCCACTCTCTCTCATTCTCTCTCGCTCGTCATCTGTAATTCTGCAATTACTCCTAAGAGGATTATGTTTAATATCACAGATGTGCATTTGATGAGATGGCAAGTTTTGAAATGTAGCTTTGATAGCTATATCGATATCTCATATCTGCTTTTCATATCATTGACAAAACACTGCATCTGTTTCTGCCCCGCAGACACATCATTTAAACAGGCCTGGCTTATGTTAGAACAGTGCTGTCTCGTTGATGTTATCATGCCATTTTTTGCGGTTGTGTTTCGTAGCCCTCCGTGTTTTTCATTGACTCATGAGAGGAAAAAATGTTGTTCTCACACCTATAACGTTATTAAAGTCACACGCTAAACACACTGCATGTGTGGTTCCAACATTCCCACATGTTACACTTCTTAGCACACTAGGCAAACACTGAGGCACTCGTTCCCATTGACTTTAACTCAGTGGGAATTGTGGGTAATAAATTTGTACCGTGTTTCACTTATTCTTGTCTCTTTGCCTCTCTGATGAAAATTCCTGGTCAAAGATAAACACAGCAACTTCAGAGTTCAAATGCTCCATAATATAATATATTTATCCACACACACACCCCACACCATCTATTGCATCTATCTATCTCTCTATCTCTCATCCGTTTCCTGGTGTGTCTGTGCTGTGTAAACGGGTGTCGTGTGGTTGATTGGGGATCATACTGAAGGTTTATTCACTGCGGTGATGCGTTGCAGACGCGTGCTGCTGAATTAGCAGCATGTATGAATGAGATAAAAGGGGCAGACTTACTCCATCCACCCTGACACCACATAATCTTACTACAGCTGTGAAATAAACAGGCTTCTCATGGCCAGCCAGGCCTCAACCTGCCTCACACACACACACACACACACTTACACACACACTCATATTCCCTGTCTAAAAGCATATACAGCCCCCATGGGACCCCCACCCACCAGCTATTACCTGAACCATCACACACACACACACTCACACACACTGTGTTTACTGTGATGACCATCTCCTTGTCAATTTTTGATGTAAGACCATCCTTCCTTTTTTACTTTTATTCCTATATGTAAAAAAGTGCTTCACCGGAGTCCTTTGTGTACGCTAAGAGCAAACATAAACATGGCTGACAGAAACTCCCTCCATTATCACCACACAGTGTTACCTGTAACACTCGTAACAGACAGAAACACGTAACTGACGAGATGAAATACAGACCTTCAGTAAAACTGATAAGTCCAACATTTAAAGAGAAAATTCACTCTTCCTGGCCAAAAACAGTATCGACAAGATGAAGTTAAATCACTGGTGTGGGGAGTCAAAACACACTGTAAACAGTCCTTTTCTTTTTTTCAGAGACCCACATGTTATTATTAAATTTGAAAGTAAATTTGTCCTGTAATGTAACACAATGTCCTCCAATGAGCTGATGTTCGGTCTGTAAACCGACCAATGACAGCTCATCGTGATCTTTGTATGCGTTGTTGGTGGTGTTGTATATTTCTGTACATGTATTGTTCTGTATGAGAAAATTTACACTGCTGAGAAAGCATGTCTCCACACACAAAGACGCCAGTGCGTTCACGTAAACACACATGTGGCTTGAGGGCACAGATAATCCTCTGGAGGGCTGCATACTTAAGAAAAATATCAAGGCTATTGTCACCTTATGTGAAGGTCACACTTAAACAAGCACAGGCAAGTCGGCGAAAGCCTCTCGCTTCTCCTTTCTCTGCAGATTAAAAGGACAAAGAAATAAATCATAACATATATGGTGCATCTGTGCAGAACGGCGGTGAGAAGATGTTGACCAGAGTTTTGGAATCATTCAAAAGCAAAAATTCAACAACATTCATATTATATCTTCTATAATTTAATCCATTAACCTCATCTTGTTAGCATTCCTATCATTACTGGACTGTTTTCATTTTATATAACCCTCAAACAAACCTTAAATTTCATATCATATGGTGGGTTTGTTAAATTATTCCCCTCAGACACTATTGGTTTACAATGAACCAAATAAACACACAACATAGGCCAAACTCGACCAACAAACATTGTGCTGTCCTGTTGGTCCCATTTTAGTTGTTTGTAAAGTTTTTTTGAGGTATTGCTCCACGAAACCTGTGTGTGTTTATAATTCTATTGTACCACTTGTGAAAACATACACGCATACACACAAACACACACGTCCCCATACGGACAGCACGCTGTTAATCGATAATTCTCATAGATTGTTGCTTACAGCTGCACCAAGTCAATGACATGAATTTGCATATATATAGGGCTGAGTGAAGCCATGCACTTAAAAGATGATCAGATATGCTGACCTCAGCCGTCCATAAACCAGTGTGTTACCACTGACCTCAGTACAGACACGATCTCTGAGGAGGTTTCATACAGCACAGTTCTGAATATTTGGCAGTTTGCGCAGTATCAAAAGTTTAGGTTGGACTTAGACCAGAAAAGAGAATGAACGACTGGGTCCAAAATCACTTTAAACCTGAAATCCACTTTCAGTTCTGAGAAACTGAGTTTTGCCCATTCCCACATCCTGTTGTTTATTTTGTCTTTTTTTGGAGAATTAAAGTAAAAAGACAATTAAGGAAAAAACTACTGGAGGTATATTTACAAAAAGATTTCTAACAGAAACGATGTTGTTGAGTCTCTGAAAAAATGTTTTTCTAAATGATTTTGAATATGAATATCTTCGTTGCTTCTAGATTACATAGACATAAAAAAAACAGGAGGCCCGATTTAAATAGTGCATATGCACCTTATAAATAATGTGAAGTTTTACATATATGTGAAAAGTAGCTTATATAACTAGATAAAAGAAAAAATAATTGCAGGAATCAATGTGATGGTTTTGTTTGGTTGTATAAGAGAGGAGACGTATGAGTGTGTAGTGGCTCGTGTAGCTTATGTGAGAGAGAAAACAGTTTATAAACTAGCTGACTCATCACGTTTCATTCGCCCTGTCTGGTTTAAGCTTTCCTTCCCCCAGAATAAACCGGGTAAACATGTTATGTGAGTTAAGAAAAAGGAGTTATGAGGATGGATGTCTAAACATCTAAAGAGGAGGAGGAATGAAATATTTCTAGACAATTTTAAAGCTAAGGTCCTTTTTTACTCCTCTAGCAGCACAGAGCAGAATCGCAAAAATAATGATGGTTTTCTGAAAATGTCTCTCATGTTTCTCTCATTGGTCAGTCATTTGTGGTGCTGCCACAAACTTGAATAATTATTAAATATTATCATATCATATCATAAATATAACATATATTATCGTTTGTTCAATTACAGTAACCAGGACAGAAAGTTTATCAGTATAGTGTCATTACCTACATGCAGCTATCACTAACTTTTGTGAATAAAAATATATAAAAGTTTGGTGTGTTTTATGTATTCAGTTTAATTTAAAGATACCATAAACAGGCAGTACTGGCTGACAGGAGCAGTTAAACTCAGTGTAACTGGAGGCCTCACACAGTACCTTAAACACTATTATCACACCCTGACAGCATCAGACTAAATATTGTCACAATGTTGTGGGTTCATCCTATAAATCTACACTGACTGAGCCTAAGGGATCAGACTCACACACACACACACACACACACACACTTTGAAACTCACACACTTACTGTCAAAAAAAAGAAAATAAAATCTCAGCTACTGCTGAAATCCAATGTCACGTTTTTTTCTCCATAAGGTCTTTGATTCATTATGAAATCAATCTGTTAGAGAATAATTTGGACAGATGTCACACTAATGATGTCAATGAGGAGGATAGATATGATCGTGATGTCATGACCATTGATGACCTCATTGACGGCGGAGGTGATGAAAGACATCATGGACAACGTCTATGGGAATTTACCTCAGATCAATAGATCTAAAGACTTAAGATTTGAATACAGTTTCCTCCGTAACAGACAGACTATCATTTTTAACCGGGAGGAACGCAGACAACAGGGATGAGAATCTATGTCCAGAAACAAAAGAGGATGTGAAAGATTGTCAGTGAATGAATAAAGGATAGATGGACAAATAAATAAATGATGAACAGCTTTTTTACCACAACCAAACCACAAACCTGTCAATATTAACTAGGTGCAAATGAAAGTTATTTGATTACAATAGAGAGTTAAATGGCAGGAAAAATCAGCTTTACCAGAAGCTAAAACGGACATTTTGGATGCTAATAAAAGGCTAACCACTTTTTTCTTATCTTCTTTTGATTTTGCAGGAATGTTAGAACTACGCTAACAAACTCCTGAAGTAAAAAAGTAAAGCGCCGCCCACTATCGCCTCAAACAGCCAAGATTTTATTTAAGGCCGCAGTACTTGCAGGTCAATGCAGCCAAACTAACTCATATGCGCCATATTCCACTCAGTCATGCTGCGCATGTCAAAGCAATAATTCGATCTATCGCCATACCTCCTTTTTCTTTCCAGCCTCATGCGTTCCTGCATTCTGCTCTGATGAATGTTAATTTCATCATAACTCTTTTCAGCCCCATAAACTTTGCCTCCCTCACTAAATCACAATGTTACAGATCACACCTGAATGCTGAGTCACACACACATACTGTAAGCTTATATACTGAACAAAAAAGGCACAATGCTACAATTCATATAGCCAGATTGCATCATATCTATTTAATATTTATGCATGTATGTACACATATGATGCTATTTTAATTTCTTGCATCAGTTTTTAAAACTCTATAACTCCTCTGTAATCCTCTATAAGCCTCTATAAATGAGAACTGTTCTCATTTCCCCCTCCAAAAAATGTCATTTTTGTCATCTCAGATTCATTTCGGTTGTAAGTAACCATAGCTGACAAAAACATTTTACTTTCATTTCATTAAAAAAGAATATTTTTCTCAAACATTCTCAAACATGGTTTGTTCATTCACAAATAATTCATTTCACATTTTTTTTTATCATATTACCAGCTTCATTTTAATTGAACTGTTCCTTTAAACTGTTTTATTTGCTCATATTAAAACAGCCACAGCCCCTGTTTGCGATTCGGGGAGGGAGGAAATATGAGCTTCAAACACATCTGTTCATCCCTCTGTTCTCTCCTCTCTAGCACTCAGTTTCTTCTTCTTTGGCTATATGTACGTTGGGAAGTGTTTGACCAGCGGGTTAAGCCTCTGTCACAATAAAAACTGCTTGATACAGCAACTCAGTGACTCTTAGTGAAACTCTACTAAGTTTCTCTCCCCCCATCCGCCCCCTTCACGCTGCCTCCCATTCGTCTCCCAGAATTTTCTTTGAGAAGATTATCTGCAGGTAATCTTGTTACCGTGGTGATCCTGCATCAGCAGCTCTCGTGCCTTTTACTGACCATTCTGTGTGTGAGTGTGTGTTTGTGTGTGTGTGTGTGTGTGTGTGTGTGAGTGTGTGAGTGTGTGTGTGTGTGTGTGAGTGTGAGTGTGTGTGTGTGTGTGAGTGTGTGTGTGTGTGTGTGAGTGTGTGTGTGTGTGTGGTGTAGGGAGGGCAGGTCAGTAAAGATTGAGACAGTGTGTGTGTGTCTAAATGTGTGTGTATGAGATGATGAGTGAAACAGCTAGCCGGGCTACGCTAACATGGTGTGACGACATCATAAGACGTGGTAAATGACTGTCCGGTGTTTGAGACAGGAATTCGGAAAAGGAGAGGAAAATAGAGGGGTGGAGGAATGGGATGGTGGACGGATGAGAGGATGAGTGCGGGATACAAAGCCCAGAACTCCCAGAATTCCCCAGAACTCACCCTCTGCTCACATTACAGTTGATGACTGAAAATACATTATTTTAAATGTCAAGTACTTAACACAAAAGTGTAAGACACAAAAATGATTTATCACAGTCTTTCCCATTACAATTATATAATAATTTGTATTATAATATTATGTATTTTTTGTGCTGAAACCTCTATTGTTACCCCAGTATCTAATGTGTGTTATTGAGCATGTATGTTCTGTGTGTGTGTGTGTGTGTGTGTGTGTGTGTGTGTGTGTGTGAGACTTATGGAAGGCTTTTTTCTCCTGGCACAGAGATGCAGTTTAGATCACTGCTGCTCTTGGGATGAGAAAGATAAATTGACAGAGAGAAGGATGAGGGGAATCTGTTCTTTCTGCGATGGAAGGAAAATCTGCACAAATCTTCCCTTGTTAGAGGCAGAGGGACAGAAAGAAAAAGGCAAGCTCTCTGTGTGACAGCATGAACGACAACAGGAAGTCAACAATGTTTCTGTGTAGAGAAAGAAAGAAAGAAAGAAAGAAAGAAAGAAAGAAACTCACCCTCTGCTCACATTACAGTTGATGACTGAAAATACATTATTTTAAATGTCAAAGTACTTAACACAAAACTATGACACAAAAATTCTTTATCACAGTCTTTCCCATTACAATTATATAATAATTTGTATTATAATACAAATCATAATACAAATTATGTGATAATCATGTACAAAGTAAGATCACCCCGGTAGCTAAATGTATGTTTGTTCCTTGTGTGTGTGTGTGTGTGTGTGTGTGTGTGTGTGTGTGTGTGTGTGTGCGATCTCAAAGCTTGTATCTTTTCTTTCATGAAAAACACTGTGATGCATTTATGCTGAGCGCCACAGATTAACAGGCTAAAGATCTGGGGAATGTTAGTTAATTTGATTATATGCGGTGGCCCACAGGCCTGTGGTGGAGAGAGAGGCTACAGGAGGGCAGGGATGGAGGGATGGATGGAGGGAGGGATGAGATGTAATGGAGTTTTGGCAGACTGAGCACATACACTTAATTTATAGTGTGCACTGCCACATAGTCAATGCTGTTTTAATTCACCTCCATACTGAAGCCTCCACCCCCCCCCATCATTATCCCCTTTCATTAATGGAAATCTAATCATCACACACACACACACACACACACACACACAGATTTTGTAAAATTTCTTCTTTTACTGTTTTTCTCAAAGGAAGAAAAATAGGTTTTGAACACCAAGTAAATAACTATAACATTATTGGGGTTAATCTGGTAGCAAAAATATCCTGATAAAAAGGCTATTCAGAAATTGCAGCGTTCCATTTGACAGTATATAAGCGCACACCTCTGCTGCGTTTCCCGCCGTGTGCGAGCGCTACGTCTCTGCACAACTCCCCGTAAACGCTCCGTAAGCACTTTATCAAAAACGCTTGTTCTTTTTTTCTTTTTCTGCATTCTTGTTGTTTTGTTGTTCTGGTTTTAACCCTCTCCCTGAATTGAAAACAGTCCTGACACTCATTAAAAAAGAAAAAAGGAAACATCAAGCGGGAAAAGCGAGTCTGTCTCCGCTAAACCTGCGGTCACAAAGCTGTCATCCACCATCCATCTTTCTTTCTATACTTTCTGTTTTGTCTTACAAATGCAAAATACAGTAACTACGTTACACTAAGAGGTACCCTGAAAATAACATTTTCACAATGTTTTATCTGCATTATAAAAAATTAGATTTAAAATTGCTAAGTTAAAGATTTCAAATGAGCATTTATGGGTGTCAAGTCTACACTACCAATAATTCAATATTGTATACATCCAAAATCACAGGAGAAATATGTGTTTGAATGAGTGTTTATCTCCCTTTCAGCTCTCCAGCTGTTTTTATACAGCAGCGTAATGTCACCTCCTCTCATCCTGTGCTCTGTCCCTCCTCCCTCTTGTCGTTCATCCTCCATCAATCTCTCATTCATAATTTATCTGTTTTTTCTGCAGACACAATCAGAGTGTGTGGCAGTGCAAACAGTCTCTCCTGTTACCCGCTGGCCTCTTCCTGCACCAACAGGAAACTATCAATACAGACAGGAAGTGAGAGCAAGCGTTGACCCTTAAATAACACCTCTCTCTCTCTCTCTCTCTCTCTCTCTCATTCTGTTACAGGCACATACACTTTTCCTCTGCTAACAACTGTAGGTTGTAATAACGTTTCTGTAACATTTCCATTAAGTAACAAAAACAGTAACTTAGTTAATTCATTAAAAGGATTTATTTAAACAATATTAAGTAAATTTAAATAGCGATTAAAATGTTAACAGCTAATTTTAATATTATTGCATATATAGACCTTTTTAAGCTTTGAGAGAACCTTAACAGAACCTTAACAGAACCTTAACGTTCTGAAAACATTTCCTGTTAGCTTGGATGTTTTTCTGTCATAATTATTCTTAAATGTGCATTTGATGTGATGTAATCCAAGAATAATAGCCCCGTTTCTGCTTATAATTATCACCATTAAAATGTGTTTTTATTGAATGTGTCATAAAAACATTGTAATGCTGTCAGGACTTTTGTAAGTGCTGCTATTTGGCCACATAGCTTGAGACGCTTGTGGTCACAGTAAATAATGGGAGCCGCATCGGAGGAGTTTCAGCACTGATTCTTTTAATAAAGGAAGAAATCAATCTGTTTTAGGGCAAGAATTCATTTTAGGGCAAAAGTAGTTCAAGGGTTGCTTATTGGCAGCATCTCAAATCATTTTGTCTCTCTCTCTCTGTTTCTCTCGTTCCCTACACCTAATCATGCGGCAATATTCCCAAAGGAGGATTTTCCGGGAGCGAGTTGCGTGTGTTTTGCCCATAAACGGGCGGCTACAAAGATGCCGCCTCAGCAGGGGCGACCCCACCGCAAAAATCAAAATATCAATAAGCTCTTATAGCATTAAGGAAAATGCCTAAATCTTCTGTGCTCTTTTTTCTCTTCTGTCTTTTGGCCAATATCACTCAACCACTTACACTTGGCACGAGTCCTGCTGGAGGTTTACGTACACATTAGACTCATCTCTCTCTCTCTATCTCTCTCTCTCTCCTTTTCTCTTGTGCAGATCCATTTATCTGAACATAAAGTACAGCGGTAGCTGTAGCTTCACACTGGAGATAAAAACTTTAAACTTCAAATTGTTCCCGTAGGAAAGATTATTTAAATAAATTACTTAAGGTTTGCTTTTAACATTGGTAGAAAGATTTTAAAATCAATAGAAATTTACAATATGTGGAACAAACATACACTTATATAAAGTCATACGCTTTATATTTCTGTCACCAGTTAGCTGTATAAACTCACAGAACTAGTGGTATGATAATTGTAGAGGGTGTTTATCCAGGCCAGATATGCAGATGAGGTGACCAGTGGAGGATAGCATGTTTAGCCGGTGATGACTTTAAAATAGGCCACATTTGTGAACTAAGATGAGTTGTTTGAGGCTGAAAAACAGTAGCAGATGGAGGTAAAACTGAATGATTGGTGAGAATTATTACTGATGATTCAGGCGATGTGAATTATTAACGAAGAAAAAGCATTTGTGAATGTGTCTTTGACATTGGATACTGACAGAGATCGATGGAGAGGCCGGGGGCAGAGGATGGACAGAACAGAAGAGCTGGGCTAATACTGAACTCTGAACTCAACGCTAGATGTTGTGATCGGCTTCTAATAAATTGTTCAACGAAAACAGCAGAAAACAAAGGCGAGCTATGAAATGTTATTTTATGAAAGGTTATTTTATTTAATGCAATGAGAACGTTTCAAATCCCAAATATCTGTGCTCACGCAAGCCACCGACTTTTTATGTGGTTTTGAGGTTTGTGTTTGTTTATAGACATTTACATATGATTTAAATCACAAGTGTTCACACACTTACAATACAACGCTGAGTGTTTCTGACTTTGTGTGAGAGAATAAATGGAGTGAGAAAAACGTATATTCTGTATCCTAATACATTCAATTCACCTGACCTCTGTTTGATTAGAAATCCCTCGATGCTGACAGATCTCCCCTTCTTTGAAAGCATTTTGCATACGCTCCATTTGCCCTGTTTATGATGCAATAAGGCGGCCCTCCTTCCCCAAAGTCATCAAGCCACGCCCCCAACCATAAAGCCAAGGTTAATACCTGCCCCTATCACCCGCCTCCATCCATCACAATGCAAATCCTACCGTGGCAGTGGACTGTTCCATTAGATTAGACATGGGGGTGGAATAACAGGCAAGCAAAGTTTTATTGTCATAACATAAAGGGCATTTGATTGATATATATATATATATATATATATATATA